>CANPUN010000004.1:0-149486 GCA_947578425.1 Eugnorisma glareosa | reverse complement strand
CGTCCAACTTGTAATATGCTTGCTTACATAGTGTGCGTTTAATGCATGTTTTAAATTTCGTCTCATTCAGTTCAAGAATACTTTGTGGAATTTTATTATAGCATCTCAAACAGTACCCCATGAAAGATGAATCTACTTTAGCGAGTCTGAAGCCCGGCTGAACTAATTGGTCTCTATTTCTAGTACTGTAACTGTGTCTGTCACTTCTTTTACTAAAAAGATGCAGATTTTTTCTTACGTACATTATGTTTTCGTAGATGTATTGACAATGTACCGTCATGATGTTAATGTCCTTAAACAGTTCCCTTAGAGAATCGCACCTACGAAGATTATATATAGCTCTGATGGCTCTTTTTTGCAGAATAAATATTGAGTGAATGTCTGCAGCTCGTCCCCATAACAAAATGCCATAAGACATTATACTATGAAAGTAACTAAAATAGACCAGTCTAGCGGTATCAACATCTGTAAATTGACGGATTTTTCTAATAGCATATGCTGCTGAACTTAGCCGCCATAATTCCATTCCATCATAACCCGCGCTATTTGTATTCTTTAATGAATTGATAATATTAAATATTTCCAACGCATCTGTCGGTGTCATAATAATTTCATATATGAATAACTTCAAATTCAACGAATTCATGTTGTGGCGTAATAGTGTGGTTGTCATTAAAAGCCAATTTTGTTCTGTTTCTTTGTTTATTAGTGTCGATGTAATGCATACTTCAAGTATTTTTTGTAAATTTCATAATTTCTGCTATTATTTTTAATATCCCGGATTTTAAGTCTAACACTTCTTTCGTAATTGATAAGTGACACTTGTTCACGGATAACTAGATATAAAAATAATCAAGAAAACCACATTCATGAGTGTTGTGATAAAATTTCATTTGCAAATAGCAAAAAATCGTCTATTAAAGGCATTTTTTTTTTCGAAATGGTTCTATTTAACTCAATGTGCAAATTATTGTCCAAATCCTCATTTCATTACTAGAAAAATATTTAAGAATACTTGTTAAACAATAGTTACTGCTGAAAAAGTAAAACATGACAAAAGGCCTCTATCGCTATATTGGGAGCGGTATCGGTATCGGTATTGATATTAAATTGCGCGCAGAGACCCAAGCTTGCAACTAATCTTATAAAGAAATCGTGAACAATGATTACGTTATAATTATGATAATTTTTGTTAATGTATCAAATTAATTTCCAACTTCGTCAGCAATAATCAACATTTAAGGAGTACCACAAATATTTTTTTTAGTTTTTGTTATCTGTGGATAGCAGGTAGAATAAGGGTAATTATATATTCAGGATAATATTTACGTTAACCGTCGTAGAAATATTTTGAGAAAAATGTTCTTATAAGTTTATACATATTGGTTTACATAGACGATTTCCTGTTAATTGTGAATTGATTTTTGTCACTTCACTCGTAAAAGTGGCTGTCTTGAATCTTTTTACGTCACGTTATCTGTGAAAAAGCATTAGTTACCAATTTCAAAAGGTATCTTAGTCTTAAAATTCGATATTTTATAAATAATTGCAGAAAATAGGAAATTTACAAAAAAAATAGATACTTTAAATATGCATTACGTCGACAATAATAAACACAGAAACAGATCAAATTGGCGTTTAATGGATGCACGCAGGTCACACTATTATAGCACATTATGAATTCGTCGAATTTGAAGTTATTCCATTATGAAAAAAAAAAACAACGGAAAATAAAATAAAAAGTCGCGGGCGGCGAAATTTTTTTAAATCTTTTTTCTCCACTCCGAACTCAATAAAAAAAGTCCCATGAAAATCCAAGCACTACAAACTTCGTTCCACCTTATATTGTCTAATTGCACTCGACTATGGTCCTTATTCTTTGTCCGCAAGTGTACGTTATTATAGTCACTTGTATATAATGGCCAGGTAGTCAGTGGCCCAAAACTCTAGCAACCGGTCCGCTGCCTGCATCCGGATAGACCGGAGGCCGCCCCTAACATAGTTGGGAAAAGGCTAGGCGGCTGATATACGTTATTATCAGTGGCGTGCTGGGCCAACTATACGGCAAGCCCACAAGACAAGCAGACTGTTCAAAAACCCCAACATCCTGAAGAGTAATGAAGAGTTGGAGGTTAAAGGGCAAGCCAAGCTTTAACGCTTGTATGAGAGTACCGCCACTAGTTACTATGGCTGCGTTCGGCGACAGAACGGTCGTGCCAGCGCAATGTGACTGTTAGCCAACGTATTATAATGTTTGGTAGGTAATTTTGGTTCAGGAAAACTGAAATTTTATATACACAATGAAACCGCCAAGTAGTCAATATTTTGTGTTCCCAATACCTACTGAGTACCTAAAGATAGACGCGAGGCTAAAAGTCCAGAGAGCTTTACAAATTATGAAGTATGTGAGTCGTGCAGGAGCATGGAGCACACACAGCACACATAGCTATATTATGTTGTTCCGGTGTCGGTGAGGGTATAAATCAGGTGTGTTTTTTATATCTGCTGATAGTTTTGCAGCTCGCCAATGTTTGATTTCTATGTATATCTGCGTTTGCATTGTACAGCATTTCTAAAAATTACGAGCTGGCATTTTAATATTAGGTCTCAAAAGCGGATGGAGTCATCTACTTACCTGAATACAATTTAATTGAACTCTCAAGAAGATGAAAAAAGTTTTGATTACATTCATCGTGTCCAAACTACAACATGAGTTTTGGTGAATCGTTACGATTGTTGAAGCAAATCTAATTTGGAACGCAGAACATATTAAATTATGATTTTATGCACCGGTTTGTTATTCACTGCTCTCTGCTTGAAATTAATTTACAAGTTCCGTTTCAGTAACACATAAATATTGGTGGTACTGTTCCAGCTGTCAGACCACAACTGTGGCGGCAATGAGTAGATAAGTAATGTAACGTGGGTACCTATTAGTGGGAGTGCCTCGGGAGCCGGTAACCCTGTCAGTGTCAGGTGGAGAGCCTGCGGGGCCGGTCAGCGCGGTGTCAACACGCGACGTGTCGGGCGCGCGCCTGGGCCGAGATACTGACGCTCCACTACTGCGGGCGCTCGGCGCTGCTGCCGGCCGGCAGGCGGCAGGCAGGCGGCGCGGCGCGGCGGGCACGTGGCGCGGCCGGTGCGGCGCGGTGCATGCGGGCGGCTGTCGGCTGCCGCGCGCGCCTGGCACTGCCGCGCCGCCCCTCGCCCGCGCCGCCGTATCGACGCCCGCCGCCGCCGCCCTCCGCCCTCGCTCTACCACGCTCTCGGACATATGCCGGCAACTCCGCTGCCGAGTCTCTCCTACATCAAAAAGCAATATATTATCATTTTATTATTCCTTTCAGCACTTGAAACACCTTTCAATGTTCCATTATCTCTGACCGTGACGGTCTTCATTGCATGTAAGCCGAGTCCATGCTCGGAGTTGTGAGCTCAACATATGGATGTATCTTGCCAACTTAGTATACCTACACGTAACCGCAAAGTCTAGAATAGATTCGTAAAATCAGCGCTTTACCGCTGCCTAATATCCTATATTGTTTTATCGTTACTTTAAAACTTGTTTCAGCGGAGCTTTTCATGTACATATGTAGGTACATACCTGCAGGTTGGGCGTGTTTAAAGTGTTTATTGTGAATTGTGAACACTATATCAGGATATTACTGTCGTTCTTGGAAACCGTCACGAGCGCGTCGAATTAGATCAGTTTCACAGTTTGAAAACTTTCAAACGTAATTTTAGTTCGCACACTGTTATTTCATAAATGATGGCCGCAAAACAGTTTAATATTGGGTACAAATGACGGCAAACTTTTGTCAGTTGGCGGGTAATTATTTATAGATTGAAGACAGTGAGCATAATGAGCAGGAACAGGTGCGCGAGAAATAGCTGATAGCGGCACCGGCGCGGCGCCCGGCTGCAAGCCAGAGGCGGCTTCCTTTGAGGAAGCGAGCGGACGCCACAGAATTGAGGTCAACCTCCAATCGTTGCCATAAACTGAGCCGGAGCGTCCGTCAGGCCCAACCTACTTGTGCGGACCTTGTTCGCCTCGCAGCTACACGCTACTTGATATGCAACACGTTCAGACGAATCTTCTGCTTGTAAGTACAACGTAACGTGGCGATGTCTAGACTGAATCATATTTTCAGTGGATACACATACCTATGTCATAATTGTTTTAGACAACCATCATTGTATTTGATTATGCCTATCAATCCTGTTTGAATATAAACAAAAAATAAAGTGTCGGGGCCCGCAAGGTACTGTCCCTTGCGGGCCCCGACGAACTGATAAGAGACTTTATTTTTTGTTTGACCATGATCATCACAGACTGATGCTCACAACGGCTCGGCATAGAGTCAGCATAAGGATACACTACCAAACCTACGGGCTATGAAACCGAAATAATGAACAATGTTATATGAAGGTTTGTATGAACAATATCTCCGTCGTATAGTATTTTTATATATATGTATTATAATTGAGTACTGTGCATAACTATTTTGCTGTGAACAAAAATACCGGTGAACCGACAATGGGTCTGTAATCCCGAGCAATGACAAGCTTAAACAGCTGCTTGGTGAAATTGGGTTAAATTTTGTATGAGGAAACTCTGAAATTCAAGCGGACATAGTCGCAGGCATATAGTTAGTAGAATACTTACGTGAACGTGTTGTAGTAAGATTGTACCTAATATAATGTAGGCAAGGTCGACTGGACCTAATGTGGTGGCGTGGTGTCACGACTCACGGCCCGCCGCGACGGCCCGCGTGGCAGCCGCACACGTTCTATGCAAAGCTCCTTTTTGCTCGACATCCGCAACTCGTGAATATTTTGCATTTCTTTTATTTGTCAGAATGATGTTCGTCTCGAGTTTAGAGTTTTGACATAAATAGCTAAGAGTATTCGTAACCAGGGCATCGTTCCCTAGGCTGGCAGTGCTGGCACCCCAAGTACTGTCCGCCTCGCGCCCGCCCAAATAGTTCATTAAACGTTTACGCATTAAACGTTTCCTGGAACAAAATATTACTGCTTCTGTTACAATTATTGTAACCTAGCGTTTAGGTTTGTATCAATAACACTTTGTTAGCTGGCCAGGAAGGTAGGATCAATAATTTTTGAGTCTGTTCTGATGACATTTACGGGATAACAATTCGCTCTCAAATATTTACAGATCCTAGGAAGGAATCCTGTTCAGGTGAGCACTTTTCTCTTTTACAGTAT
The DNA here is from genome assembly GCA_947578425.1 of Eugnorisma glareosa. NCBI lineage: Eukaryota > Metazoa > Arthropoda > Insecta > Lepidoptera > Noctuidae > Eugnorisma > Eugnorisma glareosa. The sequence goes on along the minus strand of CANPUN010000004.1, from coordinate 144,260 downwards.
GTAACAAGGCTGTAACAAGACCCTTCACGAAGCCGTCAACCAAGCATTCTATACATCAAACTAAGTAACTTTACGCAAAAATTTTTGCTGGGAAATGACTTTTTTTGAAAAATCACGTTTTACGGTAGGACTCAATGTAAAGCAAACTCAAAACATTGTGCTGATGTATGGATTGAATAGTATGGGGGTCGTGGAGGTGATTAAAGTAAAAATCTTACATTAAAAACATGTATTTAAAAAAAAAACCTCGTGAAAATGTTGGAACTTTGACCCCCAATATCTCCGTAACTAGAAAGTTCCCAGGTATGGTCTAGAACAAAAAAATGATCGCAATAACCGGGAGAACAAGTGCCTTTCGGCTTCGTTAAGGGTCTTGTTGCACTCTTTAGGTACGAGTACATGACGTGTGTAGTACCATTTACACATCACATAACGAATTCATTGTATAACCTCCAGAACATCACGCGCGACAGCTGGTAACAGTGGATTATGATTCTTACGTAAGTAACATGTATCGATATTATAATACGGTACAAGCAGAGCTTGCTACAAACACACCGGGGGGGGTTAGAACGCATGAGTTGACGCGCGCGTGACGTGATGTGCCACAGCTTCACGCAGCTTTGTCTCCTTCCCATACTTACGGTTGTTTGCGTTATTTCAACGGGCGAAACTTGCGTTATCAGCAAACTGAAATCTTTGAGATGAGCATCGCCGGAGCGAGTGGATGAGACCGTCTGTTCAGTAGTGGTGTGGAGGCCGTGAAAAGGCACAGTGAATGCTGGGGACCCAACGGGTGATAGCTGGTTTACAATTCATGTTAAACGTTAAAAGCTGTAAAGTATAATGTTATATATGTAACGTTTGAGTGCTTATAAGTGATCGAGGCGAACGGCGCAGCTCCCCCAGGACGCGCGTCACACGCATGTGTTGGCTCCTTATTAATGGCCGGCTCAGGCCTGACGCAGATAGATGGATGGCTTCAAGTGACAACTTGTCTTTGCCTATCGTTAGTTCGTAGACCGCAGCTAAAAATGCCATAATCTCAGTACGTACATATCATATGGATAAACATGACATCACACGGTTTATGTACTCGTATCTGTAGACGAATCTCACATAACCCATAGTTCCGATATAAAGTTTTGTCAAAAAATAACTACTTGTTAAAAAAAAGTCTCAGGAGTAACAAAAATGGCAGTGAAGGGTGTCACTGCATCATTTGGTCGACACGGTTAAGGGGTCACTTGCCAAGGTCGGTCCGTGGATAGGTGACCATCCATTACATACCGTGTTTCCTCCGTGTTTTGGAAAGCACGTGAAGCCGTTGATCCCGGCTGTCGATTGTAGATCTTTGTCAGCCGTTACGGGTATAGCCAGTTGCCCGAAAGTCTTACAACCAGCCTTACCAAAGCGTATCGGATTACCCCACAGTACTAACTGGGTTGTGACGGTGAGACAGACAGTCGCTCCATTCTAAATACTGGTATTCAATTGCAGCCCGTTGGATTGGAAGTCGGCCCCAACTTACCTGGGAACAAGCGAAGCAGAGAATGACTTGATCAAGTCTTAAATTGATTCTCGTTAGGGTCCCGTACCCTAAGGGTAACCAACTCTATTACTAAGCCTCCGCTATCCGTCCGTCCGTTCGTCCGTCCGTCTATCAGCGGGCTGTATCTCATGATCCGTAAAAAATTCAACTGTCTACCTAGACAGTTGAAATTTTCACAGAATGTGTGCTTCTGTTGCTGCCATAGTAACAAATAATAATCATAAATAAATTGCAAGGGGGCTCCCTATAACGAACCGTATGCTAATAACAACCGGCCAAGCCCGACTCACACTGGTCCGGTTTTTTATTAGCCTAAAGTAAATACGAAATTCAAGAGACGAAATCGCTCAATTTGCTAAATACCTCATCGATTCTCCTCTTTATGGCGTTCCCAACTAATGCAAGTTCTTACTTTTCGCGAATGCTGAACCACGTTCCAAAGAAAATTCACAATACTATTGAAATGAGCAAAGTTTTCCAGTAGTTTGAAACCCACTTAATTCGCAACCCCAATCACCTACTTACATGACATATTGATACAGTTAGCATTGTAATACATAGCTTGTGTGTCGTACACTATGTAGGTAGGTCTGTAGGTAACATAAGATGAAAGTAAAGAGTCCGCGTCACCGCTTCAGGAGTTCGACAAACGCGTAATCTGTTGGGAACGAAGCGCGTGTTCCTGAAATATGATGGGTTTGCATACGAAACGACGCGCCTCAATTAAACACAAAGGCCAATATAATGCTCATTACAATATTTTTGTAAGGCTCGGTGCTGGCGACGACCATTCACGAATATTTTGTAATAAACTTTGGTTTTTTTCTGCTTATATACGACGTGTAACAGAATAAACGCAAAGGGTCATTGTACTAATCATTATGAACAACTTTTAAATGGAACCAACACTAAAATCGCGAAAAAAAAATCGACTGCCCCATACATTTCTGTGCGTATAACTCGACAAAATGTACTGAACAGCTGATTTTATTTCGTGATTTCGGGGTTGGTCCCATAGTGAAAGTTGTTCATAATGATTAGTACAAAATGACCCCTTTGCGTTTATTCTGTTACACATTGTATGTACGTGTTCACGGTGAACTGGCCGCCACCGCCGATGGACAATGGACATCTGCAATAAGTACCGACTACCGACCTCATGTGGCCATCGTGCGTTATGTCATGTGATTTGTTTAATAGTTAATAGGAAATGTTGTTTGTGATTGAGTTCTAAGCGTGGTAATTTTACTTTTAGAAAGCGGATACGATTTAGAATTTAACATTATTGTAAAAATGGTGAAAACAAACCTGATTTTTGTAAAAAAAAAACAACTTTAATTCTCAACTGAGGGCGATATTTTTTATTTATTTTATATTTCCAATCTTAACTGTTGTTTAGTTTAAAATTAGTACCATTTTGTTTACCGGGTTGCACAGCAGCGAACACGAGTACCTACTTAGGTATATAAAATGCGATAAAAACCATTTTTTTTCCTTCGATGCATTTCCCTTATTTCAATAAGTGTACAATGAAGACTGACACTGTATAGCGAATATGCCTATCAGGACAAACAAGTATTTAAAAAAGATAAGCTTTATTAGTGCTTTCAAAAAATCTTTAAATTCAAAAAGTCAGTTTCGTCAGTCAGATTGAAATTTGAAAGCCCACAATATCATCGTCAAGTTTTGCCTGTGTAAGTCGTTTTGATTCAGGACCCGTACGATGAGATGAAAATTATCGTTGCTGAGCATGTCACTGTTAGTTTTTGGCGTTGGCACCTGCCCGCAGGGATTCTTTTTCAAAAATACTTTGGAGATCTCTCAGCACGTCTTACCAAAGGTATCAAAGTTTTCATGGTGTAAGCTTGCTGAAAAACCGTCTGTGTACCTCCTCCTACCATTGACAAATTGCTGGCTTTCAACTGTAATGTTGTCTTTGGAGAGCTTTCACTGCTAACTTTAGCCGTCACCGATATTTTTATTGCATTTCACGACCTGGCCACGACTTGTGATCATATTAGAACGAAGTTCCTTGTAGTCGTAGGTATTACTAAAGAAAAAGCTGTGTAGTATAAAAAAGAACTTTAAAATAATAAATTGCACACGCAAACCCGCGCCGAGACGGTAACAGGTTGTAAAGCCTTTCAGAATCCAACTAAAGCCTGGTTAGTAGGCAAAGGAGTCAAATGAAGATATACGACTTAATCCTTATATCGTTGGATACAAAGCCTTTATTGGTAGCCAGCAGTGTGTGCGCCTTGTTGAGGATCTAATAGACGACTTTGCCTAAGCATTCATTACTAACACTCCGTGTCTGAGTCCGTGTCACAACACCCACCGCTCATAGCACAAGTACTTCGCACCTTCGCACTTGTCCACTGTGAAGCGACGTGTTCTGATAAGGGTGACAGCTTCACGTAGACACGTCTGACGAAGTGACTGAATAAACATGACGTGTCAATTTAATAAATTGAGGACGTCACGCCGCCCGCCCCTTCCCACGCCGCCCGCACCGCCCGCTACCACAATCAAATAATTTTCCATCGTAACGTACGCTCAAGCCGTGGACACAAGCGTGTGATGTGTGTGTGGGTTAGTGTGTGTGTGGTGCGCTATCGGCAGGGCGGGAATGGTGACGCTTGTCTCGCAACTTGGTTGCGACTAATGAGTGTGATCACCTCCCACGGCGACGCTAAATGAGATATTAACTTGTCCCTCGCTCGCCGGAAATTGCTGAACATCGATAAGTTTCCCTCTTTAGTCAATTCTATTGTGTTCTATTGTTGAGGAATTGTTGTCTGTCTACACAGCGGGGTTCAAGTCATGGTCGTCACGTGCCAGCGTTGATTATAGGTACTATTGCTGGGTTTCATTGAGAGCACATCATTCAATGCATAGACCAGCAACCCCCGAAGCACCAGCTCTTGTCATTTATTTAATAGCATATATAATATGATGTTACAAAGACGGTAACATATGACCTACGATGGCTATTCGTTTGCACTGCATCTGTCCGTATCGCTGACGTGGTAGACCTGATTCTGTAGTTAAACTTCACCGAATGGAAAACCACGTGACTTCGCTAAGTCAAAACTTGAAAATATGCACATTCGATTCTATTTTTTTCCGATATCAACCGACAACCAGCTCTACATTACCTACTTGAGCTTCAACCGCGCTTCACCGGACCCCATCAGCGGTGGGGCGTCATTTGCAACGTCCCCCCTATTCAAAAAAATGCCCTCTTCACTCTCTGGATCAATACAAAGGGCCTGTGTAAAAACGCGAGAACACATTTGTTGGAACCAGAAAGTTAAATCGTATCTTATTGAAATAAGTAATGCACCCACAAATGGGCAAACTGTCGTGTTAACGTCCGGATAAGTAAGTACATAGTAGTTATAGAAGCAGATGTTATCGTGGTGGCGCATGGCGCTGTGGTGGCGGAGTGGTGGCTAGTGGTGGCGTGTGGTGGCGGGCGCTAGGCGGTGCACATAGAGCAAGCGCGGGGCGCGCGGTGCACTGCTCTGCTGACCTACTTCGCGACGTTAATCGTATCACGTGAAAAAGCTTGCGTGTGCCGGTCGTCGACCCGCCGGCCGCCGCGAGCCGCGCCGCGCTCCGGCAGCAGACTGCGGCCCTCAACCCCGCCACGCCGCGCCGCTGCCGCGCGCCGAACCCTTTCCTGCTGGAAGGCCAATGGATGCCCTCTTCACTAATGTTCTATCGCTTAACAGGTTTAAAATAAGCCAAGCAAGACTGATGGTGCAGAGCGGAAACAAGAACATAGTGTTTTTTATAGCTGGAAAAGCTGCACAAAAAGTTGTTACCTCGCGTTGGTGTCGTAAACTTGTCATTGTTCCTATGCAGAAGATCGCTCCAGTTTTAAATAACACGACAGATATGAGTTTACTATTATTTGGCCGCTAAACACGACAGATATGGATTTTCATACAACTTTTGCCGGCCGCTGGTCGCATCTATCTGGCCAGTACAGCAATTTCGATTTATCTCGAAGAAGGTTGTCATATTAATGCTCAAATTTCCAAGCATGTTTGAGAAATAGTACTTTTCTCAAATAATGCGAGGAAATTAAAACTAAGTAGTACATAGGCAGAACTTTTTATTTCAAAATACATTTACTTTTCAAAATCAATGATGCTCACAAACAACAATTATTGTTTCTCGCGTTGAAGAGATCATTTGTTTTTTTTTTTCAATAAACCGCTTTCTATTTGCAAGCCAATTCGAAATTTAACTAAAACCTTTGTTATGTTACCTCCTTGGTTGCCATGTTTCAGAGTAAAAGATCGTTCCATTTTTAACCGACTTTCTTCAAAAAGGAGGAGGTTCTCAATTCGGTTGTATTTTTTTTTTATTTGTTACCTCAGAACTCCGTCATTTGTAAACCGATTTGAAAAATTCTTTTTTCATCTGAAAGGATATGCTTCCCGATTGGTCCCATAGAAATTTCATCAAAATCGGTTTAGGAATTTGGTTGTTTTCCTCACGTTAATTGTCACATCAGGCGACGTTGCGTCGGAATGGGACGCCGTCACCTCCTTCTGCGAAGCAGTCATGCTAGCGAAGGAGGTGGCGGAAAGTGAGAGGGAGAGAACCTCACGTCCCAGCCGCCGCGGGAGACGCACCGGGCGTCGGGGGCCACGTGGTGGCCCCCGGCCACCGTAGGCGCGGGCCTGTGGACGGTGAGCTATGGGCTAGCTCGCCGTCCGTCCGTCTTATGACGACAGGCCGTGTCGACGGCGCGTTCGTGTTCCACGCGCGCCTCAAAGAGAGTCAGCAAACAGGAAGGGGTCCGAAAGGACCGATGCCTGCCAGGGTTGCGGGACTGTTCGAAAGAGATACCGCGGCCCTGGAACACAAAGGGCAAAGGAAGGAACATGGATGGGTTTTAGGTCAGTAAAAGTCTGACACTCCCTCCTGCTCAGCCCAGAGCGGGAGGGGTTATTTGATGATTTCCCATCCGAAAAAAAAAGGCGACGTCGCGTGCTGGCGCTCTGATGTACATCACGCGACGTCGCGTGATACTTGCTAGTTAAATTTGACACACTTCCCGATTTCTGATTGAGCTGAAATTTTGCACGCATGTGTATATCGCGAGACAATGCAATATTATGATGACATGGAGCTGATCTGATGATGGAGCTGGAAGGTGGCCATACGAACTCGGTAATAAAACGACGCAACGCCGTCGAGTTTGGACTCGTTTGATTTGTCTTGACAAGTACTGTAGTCCTAAATGGTAACCAGGGTCTGATGATAAAGCTGGAAGGTGGCCATAGGAACTCCATTAAAACGACATAACCCCATCGAGTTTAGGTTCGTATAATTCATCTTGTCGAGTACTTTGTCTCTAGATGGTACCCAGGGTCTGGTGATGGAGCTGGAAGGTGGTCACAGATAGTCCGTAATAAAATGTCACAATTCCATCGAGTTTGGGCTCGTATGATTCGTCTTGACGAGTACTTTGGTCCTAAATGGTATCCAGTGTCTGATGATGGAGCTGGACAGTGGCCATAGGAACACCGTTATAAAACGACAAAACTTCATCGAGTTTGGGCTCGTATGATTCGTCTTGATGAGTACTTTAACTAAATTCTAGTTACAGTGTAAAAACTAATTAATGACAAGAATTTGTGTGGTATAGTACAACTAAAAAGGGTAAAATAAAAAACTTTCTGCGAAAACAAAACCGACTTCTAAAACAAACACAAAAAAAGTCTAAAATAATTTTACTTTCGGAAGTCGGTGGCAAAAAAGATACAAACAAAGACACCGACTTCCGAAAGTAAAGTTATTTTAGACTTTTTTTTAAATAACACGACAGATATGAGTTTACTTATTATTTGGTACTCTACCTTTTTTAATACGATTTGTCACTTCGAATTACTTTTAAACTTAGCTATAAGTTGTGTACATTTTTGTAATCGCTCTATAAAAACCCTTCATTTTGATACCCCACGCGACGGTATTGGAAGAAATACCGAAACACTAAAGTATATTTAAAACCACTGCACAATTTAGCGAGAATGGTTGTTTTAACAACTTTAAATCGTTTTATTGCAATATAATATAACAAGACTCATAACGAAGCCGTCAACCGAGCATTATGTACATCAAATTAAGTAAGTTTACTCAAAAATATTGCTAGGAAACCAATTTTTTTTTTGTGGCGTGAAAAATCGCGTTTTACGGTAGAACTCAATTTACAAACTCAAACTATTTTGCTTATGGATGGATTGAATAGTACCTACGGGAGTCGTAGAAGTATTTAAAGTAAAAACCTTACATTAAAAAAATGTAGGTATTTAAAAAAAAACTTGTGAAAAAGTTGGAACTTTGACCCCCAATATCTCTGTAACTACGAGTAGAAGGTTCCCAGGTATGGTCTAGATTAAACTGTTATTTAAAATAAAAAATGATGAGAGCTAAAAATCATTTTTAAATACCCATTCAACGATACCCACTTGACGTAGTTCGTCGAGTTTTTCTTTTTGCTTTTTGCGTCTGGTTATCGCTGTGGTGAATTCAAGGAACTAACTGAAATGATTACAAACATAACCTTGATACTCGTATCAAAAATCCGTTTGAAAATGAACTTTATCTCAAACAAAGAGTTTGTATTACTTTAATTCATTCTAAGGGGGAAGAAAATTTCAGAGCGAGAAAGCGACCAGAGTGGATTGTGTCCTTGTCTAACAATTGCCAGGAAACAAAAAACAATTTATAAATGCCAAAATAATCATAAAACTCATTTAAAAACTAAGTATATGGATATGTATGGTCATGAAATAAATAAATAAAAAATACTAGTAATATGGCCGATATACTCTCTAGTTGAAGTCGTATTTTTGCTTTCTCAAGTGCTTTTTCACAAAATATTATAAAACAAAGTCGCTTCCCGCTGTCTGTACACGTAAACGTATCATAATCCGTTGCATAGTTGTAAAGATCTAAGCATACATAGGGATGTATGCTTAGATCTTTACAACTATGCAACGGATTATGATACGTTTTTTTTTTAATAAGTAGATAGAGTGATTCAAGAGGAAGGTTTATATGCATAACATTGCACCCGTGCGAAGCCGGGGAGGGTCGCTAGTATTGTATATACGTGAAATTTTCCTCTTTAAATATGGTAAAATCGTGCTGTGTGTGTGTGTGCGTGTAATAGTGAGGGGTTTGCTGGATGTGGAATTTCTTTTTTTCAGGTAAGTACTTTTAACTCTGTTTACAAATTACGACTAGGGTGACAATGTTCTAGATCTATAAACGAGGATCATGAAAATATTGTAAAGAATACTCCTTTTCTACGTACAAAATACAAAATAATTTAGCGGCAACTGTCGATTCAACCTTTGTTTTATAATTGACACAAAAGTCTCGAGTCAATTTCAAAAAGTTTAAATGAATAAAGTCCGTGGTCAAATTAAATACTATTAATTTATTTTTAAAAATCACAGTAATACTTATTAATATTTGGAAACCATAACATAACGCTTATTATCCCGGAAGGGTTAGTCAGAGGTGTACGTAATAGAAGCGACACTTACATTTCGCCGTATTTTTTTTCATAAATGAGAAAAAAATCACGTCGGCAGTATGATGTGAAATATTAATAATATTTTTGTTTCCATGCAGATTCTCTTACAATGAGAATCTTCAGCAACGGTGGCTTCAAGTTGTCCCTATAAAGAAGGAGTATTCAACCTATTGCCTAGTTTGCAGCCGTCATCCATCATTAGCATCTTAGTACTTCAATTTAATTATAAGATTACTGACTCATACAAAAAGCCAACAATAATTAGATAAAACCATACGTTTATTAATGTGTAGTAAGTGTAATACATTTATCAAATACCATTAAGTTGTTTGAATATGCTACATGCTCATGCTTCATCTATTGCAGCCCTGTTTGCTTTAAAATCTCTCGACAAATGAAGGAAACTTATCCTAACATGTAGACCGGTGCTAGTAAGTTACAGCAGAAAAACTGTCACAAATGTAAGTACAAATATTTGATACCCTATTAGAAAGGGATGACATCCACTCTTGAAGTTTTCTCGCTCGGAACGCCTTTGCATTGCACGTCATCATTCCAGTTAGTTTATATATGTTCCTTGGGTGAATTTTGATTATTTTCAATTTGTCATGACTGTAATGAGCAATGACACTCGCAAGGTTAAGACGAATCGATTGACGTAAGAATCATCAAAATCGGTCTACACGTTTGGTCTCTACAATGCCACAATACATAGGAACATACATACAAAGACTGATAAACACATTACCCTCCTTTGCGTCGCGCTGTCGGGTAGAATGTTAGAGTGTTGAAGGCCCAAAATCATCCATCTTGATAAGATGACCTCCTGTGCTATTCCGACACATTAGTTTCGGCCCCCGAAACTGACAAATTTTTCCAATCAATCTTGAACCTAATGCTTTAGCGATAAAGTTGAAAACCTATTAAAGCAAGGTGACAGATTGTAGTAGCTTGATGTGCTGGCGTCTATATGATAGGTGGTGATTCAGACTTTCAGACCACCAAACAGGAAAACGATTGGTGTAACATTTACGTTCACATTTAATCCTCGCGATATTTCAGCAACTCTCATCTCCATTTCTTTCAAAATTACGATGCGTATTGTTTCCGCAGCGGTGAGCCGTGCAGGCATTTTATAAAATTATTGTAGATTTTGAAAATTATTTTAAAAGATCTTGTGGCAAGTAAGTAGACAGAATTGACAACAAGATTTTACTTTTTAAAACATTGCATAATTGATCCATGCAGTGAAATTATTAAACATAACAAAACATTCACATAACAAAACATAACAAAATATTCCTTCCCTTTTTGAATCGTATTTTGTTACCAATTTCAAGGGTTTTAATTATTTGAACGGAACCCTAATTATTTTTCTAAAATAAAAGCCTATAGCCTATGTTAGACCTTATAACATCAGCTATCTGCCGGTAAAAGTCCCGTCAAAAGCAGTCTAATCGTTTTGTAGATTAGCTGGAACAAACAGACAGACCGACAAACAGACAAAAATAAAACAAATTATGTGTTTTTTAATCGACTTCAAAAAAGGAGGAGGTTATATGTTCGTGTGTACGTATATTTTTTTATGTGTGTTACCTGATTTCTCCCTCATTTGTGGACCGATTCTCAAAATTCTTTTTTTATTTGAGGGATTATACTTCTGAGGTAGTCTCATTTAAATTTAGTGAAGATCTGATGCTGATCTTCGGAGATATACTATGGAACTCTTCAAAAATAGATGGCAAATCTGTCGTGATTGCTGCAATCGCTTGGATGTTTATTGTTTATATCAACATCATGACGTAACATCACGCCTGTATGCTCTGTACGCAGATGTGTACAATACATCCAGATTTCCATTTATTGGGGATAAGCCCATTACCATGACATGTATTGTTCATCATCTGCATCATTTTCCCAACTATTTTGTGGTCGGCTTCCAGTCTTACCGGATGCAGCTGAATACCAATATTTTATACACAACACAATAGCCACGACATAAGTGTTAGTAAAAAAATAATTTCTAAAGCTACATTTGCTTGTGGTCATCATTATCTCATGACGCTGAGCTGATGCAGGAAGGTACAACTCTTTAACGGTTAGAAGTTAGGTGATTTCTTGTTCTAGGATAATGTATAGATAATGCGACTTGTCGATATCGATAGTTGATTTCTCTAGAGACAACAGAGTGAATGCTAGAAACTAATTAAAATGATTAATACTTTTATATTAATCATTTTAATAACTTTAAGAAAATAACTGTTGTTGTCACTTAGACGCGTATTTAATAATGTAAAATAAATTCATGGCGACATGGGCATGGGAACAACTAAAAATGGAAAAATAAAAACTTTTTTGCAAAAAATAAAACCGACTTCAAAAAAACACAATTAGAATACACAAATAGAAAAATGAATAAATGTCAATTTGAGTGTTATAAAGTTGCAATACGACCGTATGAATTATTAACCTGAAAACTTATGACTCCATTGAAAATGACTAACATATAATATATATCTATCCCTTTCGAACAGTGATAATTTCTCTCAGTTGCGTCTTTAATGGGCAGTTAAGTGTTGCTGTTTGTAAAAATTCGTTCACATCGCTGTCAACAGGAAAAGTGCCCAGAAGGCTGGCAGCATTCCCACGTTGTATGGCAATACTGATTCTTTGGTCAAAAAATAGGCCCGCCCTCTGGTAACATGAAGAGTCGACAGCGCTTGTCGATTTCGCGAAATACTAGATGAGCACTCGGACCCTAATGTAAATGTGTCGCCCTAATGTTTCAACCCCAAACACGGCTCAAACACATAACTACCAATTAAATTATTGTATTTGCCGTTTGAGTTTTTCAGCACCTGCAGCAGCCGCCCCAGCATAGCCCATTGTGCTAGGAAGATGGGATGGCGCAAGGGTGTCGACGCAAGTTGCATCCCACAACAAAGCCTACCCGACTTCCATGGCATTATGGTCATACCATCTGGTCTCTTCCCATCGACACGTGCCAAGCCAGTCGGTTCTAAGACAGCTGGCACCCCGGCGGTGCCAAGAGCACGACGAATGAGATCATTAATGCTAGCGTGCCGCGCAAGCCGACCTGCACTCTTACTGTACCACAAGAAACTCCATGGTGTCCGAAGCAGTCGACTGCTTCACCACATTGACAGCGATGTGGAGCCCCACAAGGAGCGCCCAATCGCAAACATGTAGCGAGCCGGAAGGTTGTGTCGCCTAACACCTAGTACCTATAATAGGTGACGGTAGTGCCTGAAGCCAGAGGCCCGACTTCCACTCAACCACAGCCAGAAGGCGGGCACGCTCAGCAGTATTGGTAGACGTATTAATAAGTTTATTCCGTACCAACCCGCAGAGCGGCTCATCCCTATGTCTCTGGGAAAACTGGTTCTCGGGCCGATCCGTATCCGGGCAAGCCATTTTCTAGGCGTCCTCTGCTTCGGTCAAGCACGGCACTTCCGAGTCAACCAGGGAGAGAGTTAATTTTTTCCTGGTTAGCTTTTCAGTGCTGTGGACAGAGGACAGGAACGCCGCCGGTAAACTTACACTATACATTTTGTGGACGCTGAGGCTACCAAAACCCATTGGTAGAGTGGCTTTTAGCCATGCTCGGTTGTGTTGCGAATAATTTGGTCAATTTTGTCCAAAAGATGTGGTTTCTTCCAAAGAGGAGAAAATACATAAAATTTGGACCGAAACAGCAATCTATACTAATACGAGTATTATAAAGCTGAAGAGTTTGTTTGTTTGTTTGAACGCGCTAATCTGAGGAACTGCTGGTTCGAATTGAAAAATTCTTTTAGTGTTGAATAGCTTATATATCGAGGAAGGCTATAGGCTATATATATCATCACGCTACAATCAATAGGAGCTGAGCATCAATGAAAAATGTTGCAAAAACAGGGAAAATTTATTATCTTTGAGAGCTTCCGTTGCGTGCGCTGGTTAAATGGTTATAGTTGCACAAAAATAATGTATGAGGGAATTACTCCTCTTAAAAAATCTCTAATAAAAAGTCCGCGACAGCACATGCCTATCTTTTAAGGTTGACTAACAATAACCATTTTTATGTTTTTAAAATTTGGTCAAAAATGGTGCTTTATTTGCAAAGGTATTTTTACCGACACAGTATTAATCCTTATCAGAATAAATATGTTAGTCATCTTTAGCGTTCAATTGTGACCAAAATTGCCCTTTACACCATTCAATTTAGATGAATATCATAGGAGATTTCACAGTTTTAAAATAACTCCGCATCAAAATAATGACCCGTGCGCGCTGCGAGGCGGGCGTTCATGTTGTTGGGAAAACCAATGTGATTAGATTCAATGCACAAATATTGTGCGGAACTTAGAGAAGGTTTTAGTTTTTGTTTCATTGTAATCAGTGCTCTCTATCAAAAGATTTATGAATTTAAAGTGTTCAAGAAGAACTTACCATCATTGTGTAAGATACATGCAACTACATCTATTGCACCAAAATGGTACTAATTAATAAAAATGTGCTCACAAGATAACTTTTAAATCGGTTGACCAGCTTTACAAAAAAGTTCTGATAGCAAAAAGTACTCTAGATTAGTCTACATGACGCTATAACCCTGTAGAGTATGGGTTCGATCGCTTTACGATGCCTGGAGTATGATTTTCATCGAAAGTCTGACGATGGATACGGAAGGCAGTTGCAAGAGGTCCGCAAGAGTTTACAGCAGCTAAATCGTGTTTGGGCTCATTTCATGCACTTTGATAAAAACTTTTAAACCTAACTGAGTATGACTTTCATCGAATGTCTGACGATGGAGCGGGAAAGCAGTTGCAAGAGGTCCTCAAGAGTTTACAGCATCTATATCGTGACTGGGCTCATTTCATGCACCTTGATAAGAACTTTAGGCCTAGCTGGAGTATGACTGTCATCGAAGGTCTGACGATGGAGACGGAAGGTAGTTGCAAGAGGTCCTCAAGAGTTTACAGCATCTATATCGTGTTTCGACTGATTTCATGCACCTTGATGAGAACTTTATTCCTGCCTGGAGTATGTCTATCATCAAAGGTCTGACGATGGAGACGGAAGGCAGTTGCAAGAGGTCCGCAACAGTTTACAGTAGTTTTATCGTGTCTCGGCTCATTTCAAGAACTTTGATGAGAACTTTCGTTCTAGCTGGTGAATGATTGTCATCGAGTGTCTAAAGATGAAGACGTAAGGCTCTCGAGGGTCGCGGGCCTGTGGACGGTGAGATGGACTAGCTCGCCATCCGTCCGTCTTATGACGACAGGCCGTGGTGACGGCGCGTTCGTGTTCGCGTTCGTGTCACGATGTCAGCAAACGGGAAGGGATCCGAGAGGAGCGAGGCCTGCCAGGGTTGCGGGACTGTTCGAAAGAGATACCGCGGCCTTGGAACGCAAAGGGCAAAAGAAGAAACGTGGATGGACTTTAGTCAGTACAAGTCTGACACTCCCTTCCGCTCCGTCCAGAGTGGGAGGGGTCATTTGATGATTATCCATCGGTAATAGTATATAATAGGGATTTACTCCTTTTGAGAGCTTCCGTTGTGCGTGAACGGTTAAAGTTACGCAATTATCATGTATGTCGGAATTGTCCCTCTTAAAAAGCTCTAAAAATATATCCGCAATGGCCATATGTCTAACTTTTAAGGTTGACGCACACTCTCTCTAACCTCTCTTTCTTTTATGTACGCACGCACGCAAACGAAGTTGCGCGGGTCATCTAGTTATTTTAATATAGTTAATCGGTCTTGCAAAACTATATCTACATTTTTTGACACACAACAATCAGATCAAACAGTCATAACTTCAGCGGACAATACAAAAGATACAGAAGGTTGCTCTTCTTCAACTGGTTTATGAGTCAGCCGTCTTCTGCGCAGTAACCGACTTCTTCAACAAATTATTTAGATACCACAGTTTTAGTAGAGATGGCACTATTTGATGACGGTCAGAGAAGCAGGAATTTAGGAAAGGTTTACATCTACTTTTATCAATATCACCGACCAGCGTTGCAGCAGAAAAAGTGTTCTCTGATACAGGATATTTATGTCACCATTTAAGAACTTCCATGAAAGAAGATTCTTAAGATGGTTTAAGATTTTAAGATCACATTAAGTACCAGAATTTAGATCAAAATTATTTAAGAATTACGTAATATTCTAAAGGGTTATTTGATTATTATGAGATATTTTGTTCATTTCTTTTTTTTCATTAATTTTGATTTATACTATTGTTGTATAATAATTGAGCTGATTTGATTGATTTAGATGTTGTGATTTGTGATAAATGTAAGATCTTTGTTTTATGATATGAAACATTAAGATCTCATTTTAATTAGAATTATTCTTTATGATATCTTTACAAATCAATCACACTTTAAATATTCCTTTAAAAATATATATGAAAAACATTTAAAAATATAAAAAATTGTAGGCCACCGGTATTGGGAACAGGGTCCAAGCTTCCGGCGGTCAGGGCTCCAGAGAGAGGAACCTCCTAACAACACGAGCCGTGTCTAGGAGTACCGCTTTCTGAATCTAGCCCTTGATCCAGCTGCCTAACGAGACCCTCCTCAGGTATTGATCGAGGCTCTTGGCAATTTAGCTATGGGTTGATACGACTATCAGCATAATGATCGCTAAGTCCACATTCCACATGTCGACAACTTCGCGAGCTAAGTCAAAATACATGATTTGCTTATCTTTTTCGGCTTTCACGAGGTTATTCCCATCATGCGGGCAGTTATGTCAACAATCATTACGCGCCGCTCTGATCGATCCACCACCACTATATCAGGCTTATTTTCTACAATAGTCCTGTCAGTGATGATGGATTGATCCCAGTACAATGTGATATTGCATTTTCGAGGACTGCGTCGGGCACTTCCGATTCCATAAGGTTGTATTTTAGAGCAAGTTGCTGATGGATAATCCTGGCTGTAGCCAGAGAGTACTCTCTATTAGCCAGACGAGAACACCCAGGGATAATGTGTCGGATTGATTAGCCTGGACGGGTGGCATGCCCGACATATGTCAACCGTACCGTCTTTCACAATAAATATCCGGTAGTAATTCGCCATCACAACTTCATCCATATTGCACAGACAAAATCTTCGGTTTCTCCGAAGAGGTCTCCGGAACGTAGCCAAGTTACGGACGCTGATAGGTCTACATCGGATCCATTCAGGAAAAAGCATCCGTGAAGTTCCTTACTCTGCCATACATCCCTGCGGTCGTTAGTATCAAGCACTACAGGTTTGCGCCAGTTCTCTTTAGCCAAGGAGAGCGGGGTGAGGCCCTTGTCCACCGCGATCACATCTCGATGCATACCGACGTCGGTTTCTATTTAATATTCCCTGAGACTGCATACCTCGCGATTGTGGAGAGTCTTAGCTTTTAAATAGCCTCGACCCCCACACCTCCGCGAGATATACAGTCTCATAACCGAAGAACGTGGGTAATAATAATAAGGTTGTCGACATGTGGCATGTGGACTCAGCGATCATTGTGCTGATAGTCGTAACAGCCCATGGCTTAATTGCTAAGAGCCTCGATGAATACCTGAGGAGGCTCTCGTTAGGCTGCTGGATCAAGGGCTTGATTCAGAAAGCAGTACTCCTGGACACGGCTCGTATTGTTAGGAGGTTTCTCTCTCTGGAGCCCTGACCACCGCTAGCTTGGACCCTGTTCCCGATACCGGCGGGCAACAATTTTTTATATGTTTAAATGTTTTTATATTGTTTTTTGTATAAGAAATATTTAAAAATGTAAATAATTTGTATGTATATGAATAAAGTAATAATAATAATATAATAAAATGGCAACACCGAATGTCAGTCACCGGTTATATCATCGGAATTTTTATTTTAATACAAATATTGGTTTTAATACAAAGTTAAATTACAATAGTTATTTAAAAACATTTAAAACAGTTTTTTTTTTAACAAAGGAAATTCAAGAAAATTAGAAAACCAAACAGTGCAAAATTAAAATACAGTTTTATGAAAATTACGTCTGTCAACGGCGTCATCAACAATGAAAAGTATTGAAAATAACATGATGATAACCAAATGATTACGAGAGCTGCCTCCCGACGCGCACGCCAACCAACCCCGGACCCGTCGCTCAGCTCCGCCTCGCCGCCGCCGGAATCCAGCCCCGTCGTGAGTGCTGTGACACCGGCCGTGGCAGTTGCGTCGAGCTCGAGCGACGAGTATTTCTCTCCGCCGACGTCGCCAACACCTGTGCGTCGGCCGGGGAGAGGCCGGCCACCGAAGAGCCTGGGACTTAGGGGCCAACAGGCCCCGAGCCGGGTCCCCGCTACCGGTGGTTGTGTGCAGCGCATGAGATGGACCCAGTCCATAAACGAAAATGTCATGCGCGCATATTACGGGTCTACAGAGGGGGGAACTAACCTCACCGCGTACCGTGTTAGGATGCTGTCTCTGTTTCAGGATCTTGAACCAACCGTTAACGTCTCAACCCAACGACTGTCGGATCAGGTGCGGGTCATCCAACGCAATCACATGTTGGACGATGCCACACTTGATAGGCTGCGCTCAGAGGTACTTAGCAATCGTATCATCTTGCCTCAGTCACCAACGCGTGGAACGTCAGCTATTGATGCAATCCCAATGCGTTCTAGTCCTATTGTTGAAGAGGAAGATGATAGGGTTGCTATGGTAAGTAGCCAGTGCAACGACCGATTGAGGAGCGCTTTGGAGGATGCGCTTCGCGAGTATCGGTCCACTCCTACCGAACTTAGGCCCCGATTACCACGGTTACCCATGCATAAAAAAAATAGGGCGCTGATGTGTGCCCTGGACTCGCAACTCAAGAATATATTCGCGAGTAGCGAGGACTTTGTTGATACACACTCGATCCTGTACTGTGGGGCTGTTGCGGCATGTCGTTTAGCTAAAGTCAAGTTCCCAAATTGTGACGTAGCTACTCGACCAAAACCAGCCGTACCAGCCTGGCAGCGCAGGATCGAGCGCCGTATCGACGGGGCCAGGGTACTTATCGGCAAACTACACTGCTTCAGGGAGGGCAATACACGACCACGTGTGATGCGCTTTGTGAGGCGGGCATTCTCGGGGACTGAAATTAGTCCTCAAGAATTCATGTCCCGTGTTACAGAGCGCATCGACTTCCTGAAGCAGAAAGTTTATGCATGGGCCAATCGTATTCGGCGGTATAAGCGGCGCGTTGATCGATACTCGCAGAATCGCATGTTCCAGAGCGATGAGAGGTGGGTATACAGAGCTTGGGAGCGACCTGATCAAAATATGATGGACGTGTGCCGCCCGGATGATGCCACCCCGAGTTCTTTCTGGCGCACCATCTGGTCGGTACCCGTCTGTCATACTGAGATTGACTGGATGCAACATGTTGAGCGAGTGTGTGAATCTATTCCAGAAATGGAACCAATTTCAATTACGCCGATAGACGTAGTCAGAGCAGTTCGTCCGTTACCGAACTGGAAATCACCGGGACCGGACGGACTGCATCACTTCTGGCTTAAATGGCTAAGTAGTTCACACACTTGCCTAGCATCTCAATTCCAGTCATCCTTAGAGTCTGGGTCGCTACCGCAATTTCTAACAACTGGTATTACCCACCTGCTCCATAAGTCAGGTAGTCCTGCGGAACCCAAGAATTATAGACCGATAACATGTTTGTCAACAGTCTATAAACTTCTTACATCCATTTTGAGAGTGAAAATTAATACACACATTGACAATAACTCCATTATGTCTGCCTCTCAAAATGGATGTAGGAATGGGTCCCGCGGTACTAAGGAGCTACTACTCATCGACATGGCCATTAGCCAATAGGTTCGTCGATCCCGCAAGGATCTGTCGACATGCTGGATAGATTATAAGAAGGCCTACGACTCTGTTCCACATACATGGCTCATGAAGGTGCTAGAGTTGTACAAGATAGATACAACTCTACGCGCCTTCCTTAAGTCGTGTATGGGGCAATGGAGGACGGTCCTTCGATATCCAGGATGTCGACAGATTCAGGGGAATGATGAACCTGTATGGATTAAAAGGGGAATATTCCAGGGCGACAGTCTGAGTCCACTTTGGTTCTGTCTAGCCCTGAATCCTCTAAGCACATTGCTGGAGGATTCAGGCTTAGGCTACCGGTTGAGGAGAGATGGTCAGGTCATATCTCACCTTCTTTACATGGATGATCTGAAACTCTTTGCCCCCAACAAATTGCAACTGATGGAGTTACTGAAAGTAACTGAAACTTTTAGTAGCGCCATCAGGATGGAATTTGGTGTGGACAAATGTGCAGTTGTTATAAATGGCAGGGTAAACGGATTAGCAACATACTGTTTATTTACTTTACAGTAAACGGATAAGCAACATACTATTTATCTACTTTACCTGAAATAAATGAAAATTATTGTGATAGTGAAGGAAACTACAAGGAACATTTTACTGTTTATATTTAACACAAAATATACAATATTGGTTTATAACACACACAAATAGATTTTAACTTATGTAACAAGAGGTATAGTATACCCCTAGCAGTGAGTATATAGCCAAAGTTATCATTTAATAATTATAATACCAAAGTTAGTATTATAAATACAATCTAAACAAACACAAATCAAGTTTAGTTTACTATTCTCATAATCACATTAATGAGTAACACAATTATAATTACACTAGCTGACCCGCGCAACTTCGTCTGCGTGCGTGTGCACATAAAAGAAAGAGAGGTTAGAGACAGTGTGCGTCATCCTTATAAGTTAGACATATGGCCATTGCGGATATTTTTTAGAGCTTTTTAAGAGGGACAATTCCGACATACATGATAATTGCGTAACTTTAACCGTTCACGCACAACGGAAGCTCTCAAAAGGAGTAAATCCCTATTATATACTATTACCGATGGATAATCATCAAATGACCCGTCCCACTCTGGACGGATCGGAAGGGAGTGTCAGACTTGTACTGACTAAAATCCATCCACGTTTCTTCTATTTCGCTTTGCGTTCCAGGGCCGCGGTATCTCTTTTGAACAGTCCGGTAACCCTGGCAGGCCTCGCTCCTCTCGGATCCCTTCCCGTTTGCTGACATCTCTTTGAGACGCGTGTGGAACACGAACACGCCGTCACCACGGCCTGTCGTCATAAGACGGACAGATGGCGAGCTAGCCCATTACTCACCGTCCACAGGCCCGCGACCCTCGACAGCCTTACGTCTTCATCTTTAGACACTCGATGACAATCATACACCAGCTAGAACGAAAGTTCTCATCAAAGTTCTTGAAATGAGCCGAGACAAAACACGATAAAACAATGACACGATAAAACTGCTGTAAACTGTTGCGGACCTGTTTCAACTGCCTTCCGTCTCCATCGTCAGACCTTTGATGATAGACATACTCCAGGCAGGTCTAAAGTTCTCATCAAGATGCATGAAATGAGCCCAGACACGATACAGATGCTGTAAACTCTTGAGGACCTCTTGCAACTGTTTTCCTTCTCCATCGTCAGACATTCGATGAAAGTCATACTGAGTTAGGTTTAAAGTTTTCATCAAAGCGAATGCAATGAGCCCAATAACATTATACCTGCTGCAAACTATTTAGGACCGCTTGCAACTGCCATTTGTCTCTATCGTTTGATCGTCGATGACAGTCATACTTCAGCAAGGCCTAAAGTTCTCATCAAGGTGCATGAAATGAACCCAAACACGTTATTGTTGCTGCAAACTCTTGAGGACCTCTTGCAAGTGCCTTCCGTCTCCATAGTCAGACCTTCGATGACGTCATACTCCAGCTAGATCTAACGTTCTCATCAAGAAAAATAAGGAAATGAGCCCGAACACGATTTTTCAATTTAAAAAACAAAAGATCATGCATATCGGACTTCTCTGTAAAAAGTTATGCGTGGTCAGGTCATACATAAAATAAAAAAAATATAGACGCGTCGAATTGAGAACCTCCTCTTTTTGTTTCGTTGGTTAAAACCAAGCTTCAGACATTTGACACGGGCGAGGGTCATTCTTTCACGGAAAACTTAACACCGCGACTCAGAAAATGGAGTGAAATTAATAGCGCCATCTATCGAGCACGAAATTAAACCGTTAAAATATAATGCATGTAAAGCGATCGAACACACACTCTGCTGTAAACTCTTGCGGACCTCTTGCAACTGCCTTCCGTATCCATCGTCAGACTTTCGATGAAAATCATACTCCAGGCATCGTAAAGCGATCGAACACATACTCTACAGGGTTATAGCGTCATGTAGACTAATCTAGAGTACTTTTTGCTACCAGAACTTTTTTGTAAAGCTGGTCAGCCGATTTAAAAGTTATCTTGTGAGCACATTTTTATTAATTAGTACCATTTTGGTGCAATAGATGTCGTTGCATGTATCTTACACAATGATGGTAAGTTCTTGTTGAACACTTTAAATTCATAAATCTTTTGATAGAGAGCACTGATTACAATGAAACAAAAATTAAAACCTTCTCTAAGTTCTCCACAATATTTGTCCATTGAATCTAATCACATTGGTTTTCCCAACAACATGAAGCCCGCCTCGCAGCGCGCGCAGGTTATTATTTTGATGCGGAGTTATTTTAAAACTGTGATATCTCCTAAGATATTCATCTAAATTGAATGGTGTAAAGGGAAATTTTGGTCACAATTGAATGCTAAAGATGACTAACATATTTATTTTGATAAGGATTAATACTATCCAAATTTTAAAATCATAAAAATGGTTATTGTTAGTCAACCTTAAAAGATAGGCATGTGCTCTCGCGGACTTTTTTTTAGACATTTTTAAGAGGAATAATTCCCTCATACATTATTTTTGTGCAACTTTAACCGGTTAACCAGCGCACGCAACGAAAGCACTCAAAGATAATACATTTTCCCCGTTTTTGCAACATTTTTCGTTGATGCTCAGCTCCTATTGATTGTAGCGTGATGATATATAGCCTATAGCCTTCCTCGATATATAAGCTATCTAACACTAAAAGATTTTTTCAATTCGAACCAGTAGTTCCTCAGATTAGCGCGTTCAAACAAACAAACTCTTCAGCTTTATAATATTAGTATAGATAATAATTTCAGCAAAGCAACACTTAAGCAATACTTAACTTTGTATAGAAGTGTTCCCGTCGGCAGCCAAACAAGAAGTGACCGGACTCGTTGGATGTCGCTGCGCCCCCGCTAGGGGGCGCGGCAGGCGGTCACGGGGCTCTGCCCCCTGGCCGCGGAGGCCATACCTCGGCCCGTTAAGACGGGCCCGTCATTGTGTTGCCTTTTAATAAGGCTGGGCCTGTTGGCGTGCGTGAGACAACGCACGCCTGTGTGTGTGGTTGCGGTGAAGTTTTCAGTAGGCGCGCCACAGCGCTGTCTCATAGCGCTGTTTTCTTCACGGCACCTCGGCGGTCTGTCCCCGCCAGGTGAGACCCCCGGTTGCCCAGAGGAGGCCCGGCGGAGGACGACCAGCGACAGAGGTGCCGACTCGACGCACCTATGAAGGATGTAAGGCTCCCGTCCGCCCCGCTTCCAGAGCTAGCCGGTCGCGGTCCTGACTAAGGAGCCGTTATGAGTGTGTGGGCGGTATTGTACTGTGTAACACCGCCCAGTGTTGGTGTGGGTCGCGAGCCCGCGCCGCGCCCCCACATTGTGAGTCTACGTGTATGTAGAGAGATGCATGTGTGGTGTAGCTGCGCGACGTGCCTATATTAACTTAGAACACGCCACCCAGCTGAATGTGTGTGAGTTTGTGGAGTGATATTGTTCAGGTAAGCTGCGTGTAACCTGGGGCAGCTTACCTGGGCGTCAATCCGGTGGGGGGGGGTCAATGTCCGCTACCAGGTCGCGGGGGAGGGGGCGCCTCGCGTCAGGGAGGGCGCGCATGCCAGGGCGCTATGTGCTTGACGTGGGGCCAAGCAGATGCGTCGGCACGCGCGAACATTCCCGTCGCGAGGCGCCGGATGAAGGCGTCCAGGCTCTCGATCCCGAGATCCCGCTGGATGACGTCGTTCCTCACGTGGCGAGGGGCGGCGACGATAGTCCGCAACGCAAAATTTTGTTGCGTGCGGAGGAGCTTCCTGTGGCCCTCGCACGCGAGGACGTACCAAGCGGGAGCGGCGTACGTCAGTATCGAGCGTATATAGGTTTTATATACGCCCAACTTGACGCGCGCCGGCAGACGGGACGAGAGCACTGGGCGGAGCTGGTGGCGGGCTATGCCAGCCCGCGCCGCGACCTGGCGGACGTGACCGCCCATGGTGAGCCGACGGTCGATGGTGACACCCAGGTACTTCACCCGGGGCGACCAATCGACGTCGGCGCCTTGTAGAGTCAGGGGTGGTGGGAGGGGCGCTGATCCGGTGACCATCGCCTGCGTCTTACCCACGTTAACCGACAGCCGCCACTTAGACAGCCAGTCAGGCAGCAGATCTAGCGCGCGCTGCATTTTGACCGCCGCGTACTTCGCGTTGAGCGAGGTGGTAATGTACGCGGCGTCGTCGGCATACAGCGCGAGCGTCGCCTCTGGCGTCGTGGGGATGTCGTCGGTGTAACGTGAGTAACACGCCGGCGAAACGCAGCTGCCCTGCGGAACGCCGGCCATCACCGGATGGGCGCTAGAGAGCGCTCCCTCAACCACCACACGGAAGCTCCTGTCTGAAAGAAAAGACTGGACCACCTTTACAACGCGGCGAGGCGCGTCGGACGTGGCCAACTTGTATATAAGGCCATCGTGCCACACGCGGTCGAAGGCCTTCACCATGTCGAGGAATACTGCAACCGAGTACTCCTTCTTGTTCATGGCTTGAGCCAGATGGTGCAGTACCCTCGACAGCTGAAGCGTCGTACTATGTTCCGACCTAAACCCAAACTGTTCGGGCCGCGGGTTGATGTGCGGCTGGAGATGCCGCAACAGGAGTGTTTCAAACACCTTGGAGATGGTGGGCAGCAATGTGATAGGCCGATAGCTCTCCCAGAATCTCTCTCTCAGAATGTTTTTCCCCGCCTTGGGTAGCATAATGACGCGCCCCTCCTTCCACAAGGCAGGAAACGTCCCGGTGCGCAGTATCGCCGTGTACAGGCGCGCCAGCGCCGCTACCATACGGTACGGCAATTGGCGCAGCACTGCGTTGGTGATACCGTCCGCACCGGGGGCCTTCCTGGGCTTCGTCCTCAGGATGGCGCGTCTGACTGCCCCAGGCGAGAAAAATACGGCATCCTCCTCGGGAGCTATCGGCGCGGCGAAGTAGCGACTGCCTGTAATGGCGGGCGAAGCGATCTTATATGCAATTTGCCCCACCATTCGCAGTGGAGAACAGTTAGTCAAAAAGTGACCAACAAATTATGAAAACATAAATTTCTAATTATTTAGTATTACACGATTATTTACAAAACTTAATTAATAATCATTAACACATTTATTCACAAGTGCATAGCGTTCTTCATACATTCACCGACTAATATTTACTTATTTAATGGTTAATTATAATATTACCTAACACTTGTATATAGGGTGACTGGTAATTAGTGACCGATACTTAGACACGTGATTCTACTCATGATAACAAACAACTTTCCCAAAGAGAGTTTTTTTTTAAACTCATTTAATTTTATCACAATAACACAACAGCTGTATGAAATTCCCACGCGCGCGCTTTTGTCCTATCAACTGGTAGCCGCGTGATGCCGTTATGTCTCATTACAATGGGTGGGTAAGCACAGGCCGCCACGTGACGTTATCGGTGTACGTAAGCAGTGTAGGTAGGTACCTACATGTTTAAGTAGCCGCTACCTACTAAAAAATAAAAAAAAATATCCAAAGACTGCGTGTTCCACAGTAGTCTTAAGTATCTACTTTTAAGATGCAACGTATGTCCGCATAACTACAAAATATCTAGGAAGGCGCGCGCCCAACATAAAAAGTAGGCACATTCTATCAGCTGATAGTCTGACCTCGGGAAGGGGCAAAAATGTACTTGTACTAGTAGCGTCTCGCGCTCCCCACCCGCCCGCACCCTTTGCCTCAGTGCAGTAATGACGTAAAACACTAAAAACAGTCATCCCGGAGAGCGCGTCGCAGGCGCATGTTTTGATTTTCTTTGATGCCCATGCGCACAATTACACAGCGAGTGAGTACAGTGATATGGTGATGTGTTACTACTCGGAAGGCGGTAATAACGAAGCATTAAAATACATACATTTTGATTGCCATGCTTCTGATTCAGACTCAAATATCATTAACAGACTGCTAGTCCAAAGCCTAGAAAAGTGTGATGGGAAACTTGGAATAACTTGAACAATTCCCAGAGTCGAGAAGTCAGGTGGTAATGTAGCTGTATCTTTGCCGTTTCTAAACATCGTGTAGGTAACAAAACAAACGCAATTTCTGAAGTTAGTTTGTTTACATAGAAAGATAATGCATTTAGGTATTTATTGTAGCGTGCGCACGTAAAGTGCCAAAATACTAGATAATTTATTATTTATTTTACTCTCCTCACCGTGTCGTAAACAGAGAAGCTTTATGTAGGTACATCACTGTGTACCTAAATGGCCACGCGGCGGCCGGAGCGTCGCGTCTGCAGCGTAGGCCTACGCTCCGTGGCTCAGTTTTTGATGTCATTGGTTATTATTTTTTAATTTAGCGGCTACCTAAACATGTAGGTACCTACCTACACTGCTTATGTACACCGATAACGTCACGTGGCGGCCGGCCTGTGTGGTCGGGCGCGGGCGTCGCTTACGGAGCGGGCTTGCGAGCCGCGCGGGAGGTCTGCTTACCCACCCATTGTAATGAGACATAACGGAGTCACGCGGCTACCAGTTGATAGGTCAAAAGCGCGCGCGTGGGAATTTCATACAGCTGTTGTGTTATTGTGATAAAATTAAATGAGTTTAAAAAAAATCTTTCTTTGGGAAAGTTGTTTGTTATTATGAGTAGAATCACGTGTTTAAGTATCGGTCACTAATTACCAGTCACCCTATATACATATATGTATTGTATATACGTACTGGTCTCCCTCCAACGCTTTATTATCAGGTACATACATACTTTTAACTGACTTTATACAAAAAGGAGGAGGTTCTCGATTCCGTTGTATTTTTTTTTGTTAGTTACCTCAGAACTCCGTTATTTGTAAACCAATTTGAAAAACTATTCTTTCATCTGAAAGGATATGCTTCCCGATTGGATCCATAGAAATTTCATCAAAATCGGTTTAGGAATTTGGTTGTTTTCCTCACGTTAATTGTCACATCACGCGACGTCGCGTGCTGGCGCTCTGATGTACATCACGCGACGTCGCATGATACTTGCTAATTAAATTTGACACACTTCCCGATTTCTGATTGAGCTGAAATTTTGCACGCATGTGTATATCGCAAGACAATGCAATATTATGATGACATGGAGCTGATCTGATGATGGAGCTGGAAGGTGGCCATAAGAACTCTGTAATAAAATGACGCAACGCCGTCGAGTTTAGACTCGTTTGATTCGTCTTGATAAGTACTTTAGTCCTAAATGGTAACCAGGGTCGGATGATGGAGCTGGAAGGTGGCCATAGGAACTGCGTTATAAAACGACATATTAACCCCATCGAGTTTGGGTTCGTATAATTCATCTTGTTGAGTACTTTGTCTCTAGATGGTACCCAGGGTCTGGTGATGGAGTTGGAAGGTGGTCACAGGTAGTCCGTATAATAAAATGACACAATCCCATCGAGTTTGGGCTCGTATGATTCGTCTTGACGAGTACTTTAACTAACTTCTAGTTACACTGTAAAAACCTAATTCATGATAAGAATTTTTGTGGTATACTACAACTAAAAAGGGTAAAAAAGGGTGGAAAAAAAGATACAAACAAAGACACCGACTTCCGAAAGTAAAGTTATTTTAGACTTTTTTAGTGTTTTTTTAGAAGTCGGTTTTGTTATCGCAGAATGTTTTTATTATTAACATTAAGCGTACAAGTTCAATGTAACTAATTATGATATTACCGAGTCCCCTAAACGGGAACCGTTATGTAGGTACAGTCGGCCAAGCTTATTAGTTTACATCACGCACACATCGGTAACTGTCATTGTACGAGCCAACAATGCTCATACAGCCGCTCATTATTATTGTGTGCGTAAACCTATTCCACATACACGGGATCATAATGGAAGCCCAACATTTTATGCACATATAACATGGTAACCATAGCTAATTGATTTGATTGGGTACAAAAAAGTTGAAAGGTAATTAAATAAAACCAATAAAATATTTAGATTTTCGTATTAGATAAACATTGGTATTGCTTGAAATGAGCGGGTAATTAGCAAATGTTCCATCGCGTTTCTTCCAATATATTCCTTCCTTACAGTGGTTGTTTTAAGTTTCAATTTGGTGTCGGCTGTAAGTTAGCAATAAAAAACTTGTGTGGCCGATACAGTGATTTAATGCAAACTGGTTCTAAACATTCATAGGCTATAGCTATCCATACTAGACGTTCGAATCGAAGGAGTAAAACACTTTTGTTTACCAGTTTTTTGACAAGGACAAACTTTTTTGTTGATAAGGTAAGGATAGACGTAAATAATTTGTCAAAGTAGGTAGGTATACAGCGTGTAACAGAAAGGGTATAATCATATGGAATACTGTGGTACGGACCATCAAACTGAACAACTTTCTCTATGGGACCACCATCGAAATCGTAAAAAAATAATCAGCTGTCCTATACAAAATTTCAATACCTACTCGACCCAAATGTAGGGGGCAGCTGATTATTCTTTTATGATTTCGATGGTGGTCCCATAGAGAAAGTTGTTCAGTTTGATGGTCCGTACCATAGTATTCCATATGATTATACACTTTCTGTTACACGCTGTATAAACATGTTAGATAGTAAGAAATTATGACAACTTCTAACCGCATAACAATAACATCACTTCACCAGACTTTCAATAATACGAGTTTTAGTTTTTAAAAGAGGATTACGGCAACATGTACCTATACCTAACTATTGCTATGTTTTGTATTCGCTTAACAAATATGAACATTATGTTCTTAAAAGTAAGATTGTTAATCAGACGATTAACAATCTTACATTAAAATTTATTAGTAGACGCTGATAAAATAAATTCGACTAATAATGAGTCGGCAAACCTTCGTTTTCTATTACTCCTTGTAACCTTCTGCTCATGCTGTTCACCATATACGTCCATGTAGCGACTCCCAGGTCGAAGGAACAAGGTCATCTAAATTTGACTAGACCTTACTTGTGATGAGTCCCAGTTGAGCACCATATGACCCCACAGATTTTCTATGGGGTTTAAATCAGGACTCTTAGCAGGCCAATCGATAACAGTCATATTTACTTGGTTCCCAAGCCAGTTTTTGACGATATGTGCACGATGCACTGCACTATTGTCTTGCACGAAGTAAATGTCCTCGTGCGGATAGGCAACCCGCACAGTAGGCAGCATGACATTTATCAAAATATCCAAGTAATCATGACTGTTACTGCGACCCGCTATTTCTACGAGCTCACCGGGACCCATCGAAGACATCCAGCCCCAATACCCGACAGAAATTCGGCCACTAGTCCTACAAGACAGAAGGTTGCATTATTTATACCTTTCCCCAGGTTTTCTCCACAATATTCTAGATAGATAGATAGATAAACCATTTATTTAGTGCACACAAAGACACACAGAAGCACAATTAAATGATATAATTTACAAAAATATTGTTTAAATACCTATATAAAAAAAAAAACAAGGTGCTAATACACAAAAAGGAAAACATAATTTACGAAAGAAGTATACCTAGTAACCCCATGACAAACTTCAAATAAAAAACGAGTATTTAAACAAGGTGCACACTGGTGCGCCTCATGGTTGCACCAAATGGAAGTCCAGCTCAGCATGTGTCAGGCATGCACCTGTCGCTGATATTCTGCTGGATCCTGGTAGTGACATACGGACGTCGAGCAGACGAGATAAATTGGTGTTGTGATTGTGACAAAGTTTTGTTCATGCGCGGAGTGAAATTGTGTAAGTATACCCTCAACTTAAATCAAGTATTTTACAGCAAGTTCACTACATTGGAAGCGTTATTGTTATTGATGTATGTTTTTCATGTAATAGGTTAAATGTATAGTGTATTGTGTGTGTATTGTATGGGTAATTATTATAAGTGTATAATACTAATATTATACTAACGCTTCGTCCTCGAGATTAGAACACAATATAGTAACACATAAGTGACACCACTCAGACACTGTAGTTGAGAGTACCTACAATACTTTTGTTTTTTTTTTATTGCGGGTGCCTCTACTTCTCTTCCTTATTTGTCGGTTTGGAATCTCTTGTCATTCACATTTTAGTGTTCAGCCGCTCAACACGTTTAACATTTTATTATACTGTACAGTAAATATCATGTCGAAAAGAACGAGTGCTGTTGATTACGAATATCTAACGAAAAAGTTACGTAAATATGAACGCAGATTACGGCGTCTATATCCACCCTCGCAAGACTCAACGCCTGCGATCGCAGGTTCATCATATATACAAACAGGTATGTCAAGTAACAACTGGTGTTCCTCACAAGGTACCTCCTGCCGAGTCGGATTCAAATAACGTATTTACGTTAAAATTTAAGTTTTGCACTCCGGGCTACCTTTGGGTTTTCCGACGCACAAACTTTACTACCGATGCTCAATAAAACAATCTCATTGCTAAGTCTTGCACTCCGGGCTGTCTGTAGGCTGTCCCGACGCAAGGAATAATAATAAAAGCAATTATGTTCTAGCTACTCACTCGTCAAACGTTCGTTATTTTCGATATTTTTAAACGTTTGTCCATCAACAATAAATTATACTCAAATCTAGTTTACTGTTAATTTTCACAAGTAGATATTTATCTACTTTATTTTTCTGCTACACACGAAATACACTGGTATTGAGCCTGATGATTGGTTACAAGACCCACCAGAGGTCAGTAATCCACCTGAGGAGACTACCGTGGTTCCAGTTGATCCTGTTATTTCGGTTGATTCCGTAGTACCACTGGATCCGGTCATATCAATCGACCCTGCAAATTAGCTTGATAAACCCAGTACCTCGCAAGTATCAGGTGACATCATCGACGCGGACCTAGACCAGGACACTATGATCATCCTGGGAGAAGGCCCGTCGACATCTGTTAAGTACGGACCAGATTTACATAAAGAAGTTACTAAACGCTTCCTGCGCATCGCTATTACCGAGGGCCTCGACAAGGATTTTAGAAAAGCACTAGTAGCTAAATACTTAGTCCCATCAAACTGCCGTAATATTGCTGCCCCAGCGTTGAACGCAGAGCTGAAAGCAGCCATACCCGAAGCCGCATCGAAGCGTGATAAGGCTATAGTAGTCAAACAAGAGCAAATGGCAAGTGCTATCTCCTGCTTGGGCCAGGTAATAACAACTCAACTCATTTAAAAAAACAACGAGTTACTACCCCAGCTAATGGACGCTACGCGAATCCTTTGCGATATCCAACACTATGATTCAATTACCCGCAGAAATTTTATTTTATCTGCGCTAAAAAAGGACATGAAGGATGCCCTAGGTAGTACTAAAATTGATGAATATTTATTCGGCGATAATCTATCGGAAACGATAAAATCGGCTAAAGCCGTAATAAAGTCGGGTACAGAACTGAAGCCCGATACCGTCAACAGAAGCCATCAAAAACGACCAAACATCCCAATGCCTCAGAGGCATTTAAACCGACGAGCTCCTGCTCCAGCGCAGCGTAGGCCGCTGGCAGCCGCGCCGAGGAGCCGCGAGCTTGCAGCAACGCGAGGAAGTGGCCGCCACAACACCAACCTCAGCGCCGCTACTAGATCCAGTTAAGTATGCCGGTCGCCTATCATACTTTTACAAACAATGGTCGCTTATAACGAGTGATCAATCAATACTGTCGTGGATCGACGGATACAAACTTACATTTTCCTCTGAGGTAATTCAGAAGGTAAAACCTGCAGAGCAAAGTTATTCGACTTCTGAGTTTACTCATTTTTCCGATGCTATTAATAGCCTATTAAACATAGGAGCCATATCGAAATGTGACCGGTGCCCAGGCCAATTCGTATCCAGCGTGTTCCTTACTCCTAAACCAAATGGAAAAATGAGGTTCATATTAAACCTCAAACATTGAAACAAGTTTATTAATACACACCATTTTAAATTAGAGGACTTAAGAACCGCTATAAAACTTGTTACTAAGGGCTGCTATATGACGACCTTAGACCTAAAAGATGCTTATTTTTCCATCAAAATTCATGAAAGTCCTCGTAAATATCTTAGATTCTCGTTTAATAGCCAATTATTTGAATTCAATGTGTTACCATTCGGTTTGAATACAGCTCCATACCTGTTTACAAAAATAATGAAACCGGTTGTGAAGTTGTTGCGGTCCGCGGGTTTTTTATCTACCCTCTACTTAGACGATTTTTTATTATTAGCGAATACATACGAACATTGCAAAACAAATCTTGCAATCACAAAGAAACTACTTTGTTCCTAAGGCTTCAATATCAATGATGATAAAAGCAATCCGTATCCGTCTACTTTGTGTAAATTCTTAGGAGTATTTATAAATTCAGTCAATTTAGAAATTAGTTTACCCACAGATAAAAAAGCGCGCATTAAAAACGAAATCCGTAAATTTATTACCATGAGAAAATGCAGAATTAGAGCCTTCGCACAATTAGTAGGTATTTTAGTGTCAACGGATGGGTATACACTAAAAAATTCGAGCGTTGCAAATTCTTAAATCTTAGGGGCGATGAAGATTATAACAAACAAATGATTCTCCCTGATTCATTATTGCCTGATTTTCATTGGTGGTTAAAGAATATTGATAATTCGAAGCACCGTATTAGAGATGACGACTATTGCATCGAAATATTTTCTGACGCCTCAAAAACGGGATGGGGTGCCGCCTGTGATGGTGAAAATGCAAGTGATCAGTGGTCGAATAGCGAACGCGATAAGCACATAAATTATTAAGAATTATTAGCCGCTTTCATCGCTCTAAAACTTTTTGCTAAGGATTTATACGGCTGCCAGGTACTACTTCGTATAGACAATTCGACCGCTCTATGTATCTATCGATCTTGTGATAACACCATCACGGACGCCGAGTCGCGTCGTAATCACCCAGACATAGAATGGGAGTTGTCAGAGAGGGCCTTCAACACTCTTAAGTGTAAATTTGGGCAGCCCGATATAGATTTGTTTGCTAGCTGCATCAACAAAAAATGCGAGAAATACGTTTCCTGGCATAAAGATCCAGACGCATACGCTACGATATAAACTCATTTACAATCCATTGGGGTTTATCTTATTTTTATGCGTTTCCCCCTTTCACTGTTATTTTAAAGAGTCTAAGGAAAATAATTAATGACAACGCTCAACGAATTTTCATTGCTCCTTTATGGCCCACACAACCTTGGTATCCCCTATTTAGGTCTCTGGTTATATCAGACCCAATTATATTTACCCCTGATGAAAATCTCTTAATATCTCATTCCAGCAACCGGCAGGTGCACTCGACGCTTACCCTGGTTGCCGGGGTGTTATCCGGGAGGCGTTTTCACGACGATACCTGCCGCCTTCCTCAATAGATATCATGTTGGCTTCTTTATCAGATAACTCGATGAAGCAATATGACGTATGTCTAAAAAAATGGTGGAGTTTTTGTCAAGAAAAACTTATCAATTACTATGAGGCCTCGGTTCCATCAGTAATATATTTTCTTACGCAAATTTTTAACAGCGGTAGTAAATATGAAACCTTAAATTCATACCGATCAGCTTTATCACTGATTTTGGGCCCAAATATGTCTAAAGACGATAGAATTCTTAGATTTTTTAAAGGTGTCTTTCGTCTACGACCACCTAAGCCGAAATATAATGTAACGTGGGATACTAATTGTGTGCTAAATTTCTTACGGTTGAAATACCCTAACGAACAACTGTCACTCGTAGAAATTTCTAAAAAATGTGCAACATTTACCACGGCTCATAGGGTTCAAACTCTGTCGAAAATTTGTATGGAAAATATCAGTATAATGCCATCCAAAATTATTATAAAAATCCTGATTTAATAAAAACCTCTCGAGTGGGGTCTAAACAACCTCTATTAACTTTACCCTTTTTTAATGAAAGTCCAGAAATATGTCCCGCTAACACACTAGTGTTTTACATAAACAAAACTAAAGATCTTCGCAAATCTGGCATCCTTTTTATTAACCCAAAGAAGCCACACAATTCTGTAAGTCCGCAAACACTTAGCCGCTGGATTAAGTGCACTTTAAGCGATAGTGGGTTAGATGTGTCAATGTTCTCGGCGCATAGCACGCGTCACGCGGCTACGCGTCGCGCGTGCGTCCACCCTCGGGGTCAGCATCGATGAAATTCGCAGGACTGCCGGCTGGAGCTAGTTCTGAGACGTTTGCTAGATTTTATAATCGCACCATCACTGATTATGACGAGACTTCCTTAGCAAGGTCAATAATCAATCAATAGTCTAGATTTCTCCTTAATTGTAGCTGTTGCAACTTATTCACTAAGAATAAATTGTACTCATGCACAAAGTTAGAATTAATATTTTTTTTGTGATTGTTCGAAACATTAATTACCGAAATCATTATAATTTAAGATTTGATTCATTTTTGTTATTTGAAAATATTGTTACGAGAATAAATAATTTCAAAATTATAACATTGCGTTATTAACATTTCCAGAAGGTAACTCTCAAAATCTACATTGTGTTCTAATCTCGAGGACGAAGCGTTAGTATAATTAGTGATTAAACGAACTTACCTGTAAGCGAAGTTCGATCATAATTATACTCGAGCTTTGTCCTCGAGATTAGCATTAGGTATACATGTAGTAACACATACGGTGTCGCCTATTCGCACTGATTTTTGAGGTAGATTATAAAAATAAACTACGTTTTTTTTTTTTTTTTTTTTTGTGGGTATTCCTACCTTACTAGTCTTGTCCGGGCTCAGTACTCTTCATTTCACAGTTCAGTGCTCCGCCGCTTCGCACGTGAACTCAAGTCGTGCGCTAAAATGGGAAAACGCTCGCGTACCGAGCCTAACGACTATGACTACTATGAATCGTTAGCTAAAAAGTTTAAAAAATTAGAAGAAAAATTGTTGCGCGCCCGCCGAAAAGAACGAAAACACGCGCCGCGCCACCGCCTGTCCTCCACGTCGTCGTCGTCGTCGTGCTCGTCGAGCGGCAGCTCCGCCGGCTCGGCTCGCAGCCCTGCCGCGCGCCCGCAGCCCTACCAGGAACACTTGTTTTGTATTGAAGGTTAGTACGTATATCTAACGCGTGTTAATTTTCCTTGGTACTGCGGTTAACCTGTGGGGTTATCACTTTACCGAATACATAGTTCATGCGTAAAAAATAGTGTTGCGGGCAGTCTTTGGGACTGTCACTTCACTTTAATTACCTCTCATTATTATGCTATATAAATGTGGTGTTGCGGGCGTTTTATGGGAACGTCACTCTACTACATACGTAGCTCAAGTATTGCAGTGTGATTGCAGTCAGTCTTTGGGACTGTCACTTTACACTTTATATAATACCTACCTTGTTAGGGTTTTGCGGGCAGTCTTAGGGACTGTCACTTAACCCATATGACGTGGATGTGTGGATGAAAATATTAACGCGAATCACGTCGATCCCAGGTGGACCTACGATCGAATACATACCTGAACCGTCGACGAGTGCCGCTCCTCACGTCGCTCCGCCACCCCCGCCGCCGCAGCGCGCCCAACCGCCGCCACCCGCCGTGCCGCCGCCGCCGCCGCCGCCGTCGCCTCCGCCGGGTCCCGCCGTCGCCGATGCTACAAAATCGCCGCCAGCGCCGTCCACAGTCGACGTCGACATCGACGTCGCAGGGACAGGGCCTGCGCCCCCAGACTCACAGGTGACATCGCACATCAATGATGAGATTATGCAACTGCTTGGTGAAGACCCCTCCCAAAAAAGGGTCTATGGAAATGACATCCAGCCTGACTTGACCGTACGTCTCCAGCATGTGGCTACTTCGGGTCTGTCCAAGGAAACCCGGAAGGAACTATTGGATAAATACTTGGTTCCTGCCAACTGCACCTTGATCGACGCACCCTTACTGAATCCAGAGGTAAAGGTTGCTGTCTCCGAAGCTGTCCACAAAAGGGACAAGGCTATTGAACAAAAGCAGAAGCAAACCGCGTCTGCTATAACCTGTATTGCCGAAGCTCTCACCTTGCTTATATCATCTGAGCAGACCGCCTCGCCCACAGAGCTTATTAAGCTTCTAATGGATGCACAAAAAATATTATGCGATAGCCAAAACTCTGATTCGCTTGCGAGAAGGAACTTCATACTTTTCAATGTGAAAAAAGAATTTAAAGATCAGCTTCAGGCGACTAAAATTGATAAATTCCTTTTTAGTGCAGAGCTAGCAGAAACACTCAGAGCTGCAAAAGCTATAACTAAAACGGGAGATGACATGAAACCCGCGCCTCCCAAACAGCCTGCTAAAAAAGTGACTAACCCAAAAGCACAGAAAAAAAAATTTTTTTTTTTTTTTTTTTTATTTTTTTTTTTTTTTAAACTGGCGAGCTCCTCCCCAGAGCCACAGGTCGAAGGGAACCCAGAGGAGAAAGGAACCTGCACCCAGGAATCGGCACGAGACCTCATTGAGACAGTCATCGCGTCCAACAGCGAGCCGCGGCCGCCGCTAGACACGGTAAGGTACGCCGGGAGGCTATCTAGCTTTCTTGACCAGTGGTCCCTTATCACTAATGATAAGACTATACTGTCTTGGGTCACAGGCTATCGCATTCCCTTCTCACAACCTGTAATACAACACTCACCGCCTATAGCAAAGACAATTACTCTTGCAGAGAAGGTAAAATTTAAGCAATCAATAAAAGAACTTTTATTGATCGGCGCGGTCGAAGAATGCGATCCCTGTGATGGTCAATTCATATCACCTACGTTTCTAGTACCAAAGCCGAACGGCAGGACTAGATTTATTCTAAATCTAAAATCCTTAAATAAATTCATTTCAACAAAACATTTTAAGCTTGAAGATTTACGTACAGCTATAAATCTTATAAACAAAGGTTGTTTTATGAGCACCATTGATCTCAAGGATGCGTATTTTCTAATCCCTGTACACAACGATCACAAAAAATACCTAAGATTTGAATTCGATGGAAAACTGTTTCAATTTAATGTCTTACCGTTCGGCCTCAATACTGCTCCGTTTGTGTTTACTAAAATAATGAAACCGGCTATTAGTTTACTCCGGTCGTGTGGCTTCCTATCTACTATCTATTTAGATGACATTTTGCTAATATCAAGTACTTATGAGTCATGCGCGACTGAAGTCTCCGCCACAATAAGCCTATTACAATCTTTAGGTTTTATTATCAACAAAGAAAAAAGCACATTAGATCCAAAAACAAATTGTAAATTCCTGGGGTTTATAATTGACACTGAGAAATTACACGTTACTTTGCCTAACGAAAAAATTCAAAAAATTAAAAAAGAAATAGATAAATTTTAGGTTAGGTTAGGTTAGGTTAGGTTAGGTTAGGTTGGGGGACCCCCCACAGAGCTTACGTCCACGTCGTGTCCCCTGGAAACAGCCCAGTTCTGACCACCGTAACGGAGTGGCAGACTGGGTTGGCTAAAGTGCTCTGTGCTCTCGTAGCGAATTTTATCATATATATTGTCTTGTTGTTTGCGAACTGGCGGAGGCAATGCCTAAACCCACGCGGGACGCCTGCGGGCGCTTTTTAAAAGAAAAAGGCCCTTCTCAGGGCCAACCCAAAGGCCCTTCTCAGGGCCAACCAAAAGGCCCTTCTCAGGGCCAACCCAAAGGCCCTTCTCAGGGCCAACCCAAAGGCCCTTCTCAGGGCCAACCCAAAGGCCCTTCTCAGGGCCAACCAAAAGGCCCTTCTCAGGGCCAACCAAAAGGCCCTTTTCAGGGCCACCCCGACGCTCCAGCGTCAGAGTCTAGCCGCGCGCCGTCTGCGGCTAGCTACTTTGGAGGGGCAGAGTCGTCCGACAGTGACTCGCTAGCTGGTGTGTCGGATGCGAGCGGCTCTCGATCGCGGAAGCGGGTCCACCGGAGCGGTGGGTCCGGGGGCTCCTCGGCCTCTGGGTCGACGAGGTTGCCGAAGGCTAAAAAGCCGACGGTGGCCGCGGACACCCATGTCGTTGGGCTCGCGGACGCCCAACGCCAATTGGACCTGGCTCGGCGGGCACAGCTCCAGCAAGAGCTGGAGGAGCGGGTTGCCGCTAAGGAGAAGCGGGCGCACGTCGCCCGGGCCAAGTCCGGGTACGGTGCGTCCCGCGTTATATACGCGGACAATACTGTAGCGGAGCTACAGAAAATGGCGGAGGAGGACGAGGAGGAGATTGTTGAGGTCGCCTCTAAGTCCTCCAACCTGAAAGGGACATTTCAAAAGGCCCTGAAATGCAGGGCCGCGAGTATGCGCGGTGTCGTCGCGGAGCTTGTGAAGCGGACGACCACCGACGAGACGCGGCAACTGCAGGCGAGGGTAGATCGCCTGCAGTCGGAGGTCAGCCAGCTTCATCTGAAGCTGGCTGAAGCCACGGCCCGGCCACAACAGGCCAAGGCGAGCCCTGCGGCAGAGGGCCCTGCCTCGGCCCGGCCACAACAGGCCAAGGCGAGCCCTGCAGCAGAGGGCCCCTCCTCCAACCTTGAGGATATCATCCGCAAGGTAGTAATGGAGGAGAGGGCCTTCACGAGAGCCTGCCTAGCAGGCATCGAGGACCGGCTCCTGCCGGAAAAACGCCTCCGACCGCCGCTTGCGGCGGATAAGAGGCAAAGCGAGCCGGGGCCGTCCTCCTCCCAGGCGGAAGACGCCCAACTCCCGTCGACCACCCCGTCCAACGAGTGGACGAAAGTGGGCCAAAAGGGGAAGGGCAAAGGGAAGGGGAAAAAGTCGGCGACGGCCGTCCCTGCCGTCCCCGCCACCACCGCTCCCAGCCAGTCGCAGACGACCGGCAAGGGAAAGGGCAGGAGAGGAGGAAAGGGGCAGTTAGTCCCCCCAAAAACCGCAGCCGTCGTGGTGACGCTCACCGCGGAGGCTGCGGGGCGAGGGGAGACCTACGCCTCCATTTTGGTGCGGGCGCGTACCAATGCCGATCCCACTCAACTGGGGATCGGCAGTGTGTCCTGCCGGCGGACCCAAGCCGGGGCTCGAATATTCGAGTTCCCGGGGGCAGAGGGGAGTGCCCGCGCGGACCTCTTTGCAGCCAAGCTGCAAGAGGTCATCGCGGACTCTGCCAAGGTGGCTCGACCGGTCAAGTCGGCGGCCATTGAAGTGACGGAGTTAGATGACTCCGTCACCAAGGAGGAGGTGGTGGCGGCGGTCGCAGCGGTAGGGGGCTGTGGCGCCGCGGCGGTCCAAGGCCGGGACATAAGGCCCGGCCGCGGCGGTATGGGAACCATTCGCCTCGAGTGCCCAATCGCCGCTGCCAAAGCCGTCCTTGCGAAAGGACGGCTTCAAGTCGGGTTCAGCTCGGGCGCAGTCCGGGCACTCGAGGACCAGCCTCTGCGGTGTTTCCGGTGCTTCGGCATCGGACACACCCGGCCCCTGTGTCCGTCCAAGGTAGACAGGACGGACACATGCTACCGCTGCGGCAAGGAGGGCCACAAAGCCGCCTCCTGCGAGGCCGCCACGCCGCACTGCGCGGTGTGTGCCGCCAGTGGCCGCCGGGCAGGCCACGTAATGAAGGGGAGGAAGTGCAATCCTCCCCCTAAGCGTGGCAAAGCGCAGGCCCCGACCGGGCCTGCCGCTGCTGTAGACACCGCCGTTCCTGCGGCGGCTGCGGAGGAGGGTGCGATGTCCGACTGATGGATAGGGTCGAACATCGCATCCTTCAGACGAACACCAACCACTGCAGGACAGCCCAGGATCTGCTGATGCAGACCATGGCTGAGTGGTTGGTGGACTTGGCGGTGGTCGCCGAGCCTTACTCGGTCCCTGGCCGTTGGCTGGGCGACCGGGACGGCTTGGTGGCGTTGGTGGCGCGGTCTTCCACAGACTCCCCTCCCCTCTCGCTCTTAGAGAGGGGACCGGGATACGTGGCCGCCGCGTGGGGAGAGATGGCGATGGTGGGGGTGTATTTCTCCCCAAACCGCCCTCTGTCGGACTTTGAGGATTTCCTAGAGATCCTCACTGCTGTCGTAGGGAGGGCGGCGCCACGCCAGGTCGTGGTGCTCGGCGACCTGAACGCCAAGTCGGCGGCCTGGGGCAACCCGGCAGCCGGTTGCAATATCCGGGGACGGGCCGTCGAGTTTTGGGCGGCCTCGTGTGGTGTGTCCCTCCTCAACAGGGGGGCGGTCCACACGTGTGTGCGGCAACAGGGCGGGTCGGTGGTGGACGTCTCGTTTGCCACCCCCGCGCTTGCCGCCCGCGTCGTCAACTGGCGGGTGGAGCTGGTGGAGACCTTGTCGGACCACCGTTATGTGCGGTTCGACATCTCCACACAGCAGAGAGGGGGGACGGCCCGCGCTGGGCAATCTCCCTTCCCGCGGTGGGCACTCACCCGCCTGGACCGGGAGGCAGCCAAGGAGGCCGCCTTTCTCCAGGACTGGCTGTCGCCTCCCCCTGTCGAGGAGGTCCCGGACGTGGACGCCGCGGCGGTCCGGCTCAGGGGGTCCTTGACCGAGGTGTGCAACTCCAGCATGCCTCGGTCTCGCCGTCCGCCTCCCCGTCGTGCCGTCTACTGGTGGACGGAGGAGCTGGCGGGACTCCGGGCCACCTGTGTGGCGGCCAGAAGGGCCTACGCGCGGAGTCGACGGCGCAGTGCCCAAAACCGAGTCCGGGCAGAAGAGGACCGCCTGTACGCCTCTTACCGAGAGGCTACGGCGGCCCTCAAGTCTGCAATGGGCGCTGCGCAAGACTCGGCAAGGGCCGAGATGCTGGAGGATCTCGACAGGGATCCTTATGGGAGACCATACAAGGCGGCGCGGAACCAGCTCCGCCCCTATGGTCCCCCACTGTCGGAGACCCTCGAGCCAGCGTTGCTGGATGGGGTGGTCCGGTCCCTGTTTCCGCGCAGGACCGACTTCACCCCACCAACGATGGTTCCTCCGCAAGGGGCGGCTTCGCCGGAGGAGGAGGTTCCCCCGGTGACGGCGGCGGAGTTCTACGCGGGGGTACTTAGCCTCCGCGCAAAAAAGACGGCCCCCGGGCCAGACGGCGTCCCCGCGCGGGTGGTGGCGATCGCTGCCACCCAAATGGAGGACAGGTTTCGGGACCTCTTCAGCGCGTGCCTTACGGCTGGGAGGTTCCCGAAACTGTGGAAGGAGGGGCAGTTGTGCCTCCTCCGGAAGGAGGGACGCCCGGTGGACTCCCCCTCGGCATACCGGCCCATCGTTCTGCTCGATGAGGTCGGTAAACTGTTCGAGGGGATTATCGCCGGGAGGCTGGAAAGCCACTTGCGGGTGGTAGGGCCGGATCTGTCGGACGCCCAATTTGGTTTCCGTCGTGGGCGTTCGACGATCGACGCGCTGGCCCTCCTCAAGGGCCAGGTGAAGGAGGCGGTGGAGGCGGGGGACGGAGTGCTGGCGGTGTCATTCGACATTGCCAACGCCTTCAACTCCGTCCCCCACTCGACGATATTGGAGGCGCTCCGGTATCACGGAGTGCCCCAATATCTGCGGGACCTCCTGGCCAGCTACTTGGAGGACCGAGAGGTCCTCCTCGTAGACAAGACGGCCACGGTGAGGCGGTACGGCGCAGAGTCCGGTGTTCCGCAGGGGTCGGTGCTGGGGCCCCCCTTGTGGAACATCGGATTCGATTGGCTGTTGCGGGGAGCCCTTCTCCCGGGCACTAGTGTCATCTGCTACGCGGATGACACTCTCCTCACTGCCCGGGGGAGGAACTTTAGAGACGCGGCCTGTCTGGCCTCGGCTGGCGGAT
This sequence comes from Eugnorisma glareosa, assembly GCA_947578425.1. NCBI lineage: Eukaryota > Metazoa > Arthropoda > Insecta > Lepidoptera > Noctuidae > Eugnorisma > Eugnorisma glareosa. The sequence goes on along the minus strand of CANPUN010000004.1, from coordinate 103,104 downwards.
CCTTGGTTGCAGAGAGAATCCGCCGCCTGGGATTGAAGGTGGCGCTGCACAAGACGGAGGCCGTGTTCTTTCGCGGGCCTCGGCAGCGCTGCCCTCCCGACGCCCACATAGTCGTGGAAGGCGTCAGGATAGGGGTCCAGCCCCAGATGAAGTATCTGGGCCTGGTGCTGGACGACAGGTGGCGCTTCGGCCCGCATTTCAGCGGGCTGTCGACGCGCCTGTTGAAGGCCGCGGACGCCCTCTCGTGGCTCCTCCCGAACCTGGGGGGGCCCAAGGCGAAATGCCGGCGCCTCTATGCGGGCATCTTGCGGAGCATGGCCCTATACGGGGCCCCCATCTGGGCGGACTCCCTCCATAGGAGGGAGAATGCGACCGCCATCCGCAGGCCCCAGCGGGCCATTGCACAGCGGGTGGCGAGGGCCTACCGCTCAGTGGGCTTCTCGGCGGCGTGCGCTCTGGCCGGCACCCCTCCTTGGGAGTTGGAGGCTTGGGTGCTCGCCAGAGTGTACGAATGGACGGCGCGCCGGAAGGCGCTCGGGGAGCGCCCCATGGGCGAAGAGCGGGAGGCCGTGCGGCGAGAGGCGAGGGACGCCATCGTCCTCCATTGGTCGGAGGATCTCGCCAACGCCGCCTTTGGCCGCCGGACGTTGGACGCGCTCGGTCCGGTCCTGCAGGGCTGGCTCGAGCGGTCCCACGGTTTCCTCTCTTTCCGTCTGGTGCAGGTGTTGTCCGGGCATGGCTGTTTCGGATCGCACCTGCACCGGATCGGGAGGGAGGAGACCCCGGCGTGCCACGACTGCGGCGCGCCGGTGGACACGGCGCAGCACACCCTCGAGGTGTGCCCGGCTTGGTCCGAGCTGCGCCGCGGTCTGACCGCGGTGGTCGGACTGGACCTCTCGCTTGCCGGCGTGGTCGACGCCATGCTGGGGAGCGAGGAGGCCTGGTCAGCAGTCGCCTCCTTTTGCGAGGACGTAATGTCGCAAAAGGAGGAGGCGGAGCGCGCGCGGGAGGACGATCCTCTCGCTGCGCCGCTCCGTAGACGAAGGGGTCGGAGAAGGCGTCGTCCTCTCCCTCCCCATGGTGACGGGCGGGCGACAGGCGCGGGGGTGCCTTCGCCCGCATTGCACCCGTCACCTTCGTCTGTCATTCCCGACCCCCCACACCCGTGAGGGCGTGAGGGGTCCGCCATGAAGGGCAATCGTCGGCGGAGGACTGGACGCAAAGGCTATGCCGGTTTCCCAGTTCCCCGCCACTCGGACGAAGCGGGAATGCCGCTGGGTCGTTTTAGTGGGTATACCGGGTCCGCCCGGGGAGTCCCACATACCCCTCCCATCCCCCGATGGGAGGGTATGCGTAATGCATTTTTTTCCCAGCGACAACAAAAAAAAAAAAAAAAAAAAAAAAAAAAAAAAAGGTTAGGTTAGGTTAGGTTAGGTTAGGTTGGGGTGCGTTGTCAGAATTCCTCCTCGTGTGCCTGATGGCTGCTGGTCCCTCTCGATACGTCTGGAGGGAACAGCAGTTACTGGGCCGGTGCACCCTGGGCGCGGCAGTATCCTTCCCCGAGGAATGGGAAGAGATTCTTATTCTTCGGGGAATGTTACTGTCCGTGGCTAATATTCTGACATGGGAGGGGGTCCAACCTGGACCGACGGGGCGTTCTTCCGCGTGACCCTCTGAAAAGCAGAGGGCACAGCGGAGGACGCGGCCATGCCGCTGAGGTGCAGGCGCACCAACGTGGCATTTGTCGTCTCTCCTCTAGGAGCATTCTTAGAAGAGAGAACTTTCGGCGGGTTCGCTGAGCCGGGTTGGCCGGACAGCGGACGGAGGCATGTCTAATGCCGCCGTCGGGGGCTTGGCTTAACTGCCTGGCCCAGAGGAAGGATACCTCTAAGATAAAAAACCACCTAATCCTAAGTTTCGAGGCGCGGCGAGAGGATGAATGGCTGGAGGGTGTCCAGTCATTAGCGCCTCCCCTGTAGGGCACCTGCCGCACCCTACAGTATTGGGCTTACCTAGGTAAAAGGCTCTGCCTAGGTGGACGAATATTTCCTTACTACTCGTGGGAACAAAATGGATGATTTGAAAAATATAAAAGAAAAGAAGTTGGTGGAGAAGGCGGACGCAGTGGCAGACTCTGGCACTGCGTCCCTGAAGATGGGAGCAGAGGCTCCAGCGGAACCACTCGTGGTTCTGGAGAGGGTGTGTATGTCGGAGTCTGACACTCCGCAAACAGTTGCGGCCACTCCCTCCAAGTTTTGGGGAAAGCGGCCGCGCGTTTGTGAGTCGGCTGCGCGGTCGGCGGGTTTGTCTTCGAGCGAGGAGAACCTGCCGGCCGCCAAGGTGCCGACAGCCAAGAGGGGCAGAGGTCGCGGGACATCTTCCGGAGCAGCCACTCCGGCAGCGTCACGCGACATCCGGGGCCGCTTTCTAAAGCGCCCCGATACGCCGTTGACCAGCGGAGCGAGTGACTCTGATCATGTTGCATCCGCGGTCTCGGTCGACGAAGTGGGAGGGGTCACCGTCTCTCTTGTGGGCACAAGGGCGGAGGCCAGTGCCGCGAAGCGTGCGCAGAGCAGAGCGGTCGCGGCTGATGAGGTCGCCGAAATGGCCCGTCAGGCCCGAGAGCGGCGGTCTGCCCACGCGGCCAATGAGGAGAGCCTCACGGCAGAGGCTCTGAACCGCCAGGTGATGGACGGCGTGGACGTTGTCCTGAAGGTTGCCACTAAGTCCGGTAACCTGAAGGGCTCGTTCATGCGCGCCCTCAAAGAGGCGGCAGAAGGGATCAGGGAGGCAGTAGAGGTTCTCCATGGCCGTACGACTTCGGAGGAAACGGCGAGGTTGTGGAGGGAGAACACCCGTCTCCGATCCGAGCTGGAGGACCTCAAGCGGGAGTTTGCCGCTCAGCGGAGTGTCGGGCAGCAGCAAGCAGATCGCGCATCGGCAGCTGCGCCTGCGGCGCCACCATCTCTAAGCTTGTCAGACTACGACATAGAGAGGGTGGCGAGAATCTGCATGGTGCAGTGTGGGGGTATGGTGAGTGCCCGCCTGGAGGCAATCGAATCTCGGCTTCTGCCAGCTGAAAACCTCCGGCCCCCACTTGCGGCAGATAGGCGGAGGACGGAAGAGTCCGCCAGGACGAAGCCCACGCAGGTGGCTCAGAAACCTGCGGAGGGGACCAATAAGTCCGTGGCAGGCCCCAGGAAGCCCGTGGAAGGTGCGTCCGCGCCCCCTCTACAAACGTCCGAGCTCCCAGCGGCGGCTTCTCCTGCCCACGTGATGGTGGGTAAAAGGGGCCGCCGCAAGAAGAAGGCAGCGGGTACGACCGCGCCCCCTTCTACCCAAGAGACCACACTCCCGGTGACCGCGCCTCCCACTCAAGAGGCATGGACGACCGTGGTGAAGAGGGGCCGCAAAAAGAGGGCATCGCAGCCGATACCCCCCCAGAGACCGACTCGTCCAGAGCGCACGAGGCCGCCCAAGGTCACTACCCCACGCTCCGAGGCTGTAGTAATTACACTGCAACCCGAAGCTGCAAACAGGGGGGTGACCTACAAGTCGGTCCTGGCGGAAATGAGGCAGAAGCTGACGTTCAGCGAATTCGGCACCCCAGCTGGCTTCGTTTTCAGAACGGCAGCCACGGGTGCCAAAGTGCTTCAGGTGTCGGGTGCTGCAAGGCAGGAGAGGGCGGACAAACTGGCCGCCAAGCTCCGGGAAGTCCTCAAGCCTGAAGACGCCCGAGTGTCCAGGCCCACTATAATGGCTGAATTGCGCGTAGATGGGCTGGATGACTCGGTGACCCCCGAGGAAGTAGTGGCGGCCATTGCCCGAAACGGTGGGTGCCCACCTGAGAATGTGGTGGTCGGTGAAATTCGCAGCAGCGCGGACGGGCTGGGCACGGTTTGGGTGCGGTGCCCGGTAGCGGCTGCGAACAAGACTGCGGATAGCGGTCGGTTGTTGGTGGGTTGGGTGTCTGCCAGGGTTAAACTCCTACCGAGGCGGGCTCTGCAGTGCTTCCGGTGCCTGGAAAAGGGGCATGTCCGGGCACAGTGCACTGCACAGATCGATCGCAGCGAATTATGTTTCCGCTGCGGTCAACCCGGCCACAAGGCGGCCCAGTGCTCCGAAGCTCCAAACTGCAGCCTTTGCGCAGCTGCAGGGAAGCCCACGGAGCACAGACTTGGCGGGAAGGCCTGCAAGGCACCCAAACCCAAGAAAAGGAGGTCTAGGGCTGTCGGAGGACCTGCGCCTCTCCCACAGCCCGACTCCCGACCCAGGGAAGGAGGAGCCGAGGAAATGGAATGTCATTGATGGCACAACTCCGTTTCCTCCAGGGTAACATCAACCACGCCGCCAGAGCTCAGGATCTATTGCTCCAGAGCATGGCGGAGTGGTCGATCCACGTGGCTGTGGTCGCCGAGCCGTATTTTGTCCCCCCCCGCGATAACTGGGCAGGGGACCTGGACGGTTTGGTGGCCATCATAGGCGGGACTCTTGTCAGTCCGTCCCGAGGACACGGCTGGGTGGCCGCCCTCGTGGATGGCATAGTCACAATTGGGGCATATTTCTCTCCCAACAAGAGTCTCGCTGACTTCGAGCAGTTCCTTGTCGAGCTAGGTGCCGTCGTAAGCCGGTTCTACCCTCGCCCGGTGCTGTTGCTCGGGGATCTCAACGCCAAGTCTGCGGCTTGGGGATCCCCGACCACCGATCCTAGGGGTGAGGTGTTGGAGGAGTGGGCGGTCGAGACCGGCCTGACCGTCCTGAATCGGGGCTCGGTGTACACGTGCGTGCGGCAGCGGGGCGGGTCCATAGTCGACGTGTCGTTCGCAAGCTCCGCTGTTGCGGGCCGTGTGCGCGACTGGCGAGTTGCCGTAGAGGTGGAGACGCTGTCGGACCATCGATATATTCGATTTGACGTCTCCACCCAGACTGCGGGTGGCGGTCGCCCATCGGCCCCGCAAATGGACGGTCCTCGTTGGTCGTACAAACGACTTGACAGGGAACTTCTCGAGGAGGCCGCAATCCTCCAGGCCTGGGTCCGGGAATCGCTGACGAACGAACCCGTCGACGTCGAAGCGGAGGCGCTGTGGTTCCACGGGGCGATGACGCAAATTTGCGATGCGTCCATGCCCCGTGTCACCCCACCCACAAGGCGCCAGCTGTACTGGTGGTCCGCCGTAATCGCGCAATTGCGCGTGGCGTGCGTGGAGGTGAGACGCCAGTACACCCGATACCGGAGAAGACGACGTCGGGTTCCGGAAGAAGAGGCCGCGCTGTATGAGGTGTACCGCGCGGCGAAGGAGACTTTGTGGCTGGCCGTCGGCGAGGCGAGGACTCGAGCCAGGGAAGAGATGTTGTCGACCCTAGACGTAAATCCGTGGGGGCGCCCTTATCGTGCGGTTCGAGGGAAACTTCGTGCCTGGGCGCCCCCACTCACTGAGAGTCTGCAACCTCAACTGCTGGAGGAAGTGGTCGCGAATCTCTTTCCTGCTAGAGAAGAGCATATACCGCCGCCGATGGCTTTTCCCACAGCCACAGAGCCAGAGGATGAGGAGGACGTCAGCGTCCCTGAGGTGACACAGGCAGAGATGAGGGTGGCAATAACGCGGCTTCGGGCCAAAACCGTTGCCCCGGGGCCCGACGGAGTTCCCGGCGGCGTGCTTGCCCTCGCTCTGAAAGAGCTAGAGCCCCAGCTGAGAGGACTCTACTCAGCTTGTCTTGAGCAGGGCCAATTCCCAAGTCAGTGGAAAACGGGTCGTTTGGTCCTGCTCAGGAAGGCGGGGCGCCCAGCGGACTCGCCGTCCGCATACCGGCCCATAGTGCTGCTGGACGAGGTGGGTAAGCTTTTCGAGCGGATAATTGCTGCCCGCCTCGCCGGCCACTTGTACAGAGAGGGGCCGGATTTGGATGATAGCCAGTTCGGCTTTCGGCATGGGCGCTCCACTGTGGACGCCATAATGCGGGTTAGAGTCCTGGCGGAGGAAGCGGTGTCCCGAGGCGGGGTGATGTTGGCGGTGTCCTTGGACATCTCCAACGCTTTTAACACCCTGCCTTGGAGCTGTATTCGGGAGGCACTGTGCTACCACAAGGTGCCCCCATACCTCCGCCGCATTGTTGGGGCTTATTTAGCGCAAAGGTGTGTCACCTACAGGGGACGCGACGGCGGAGGCCGGCGCGACATATCGTGCGGTGTTCCACAGGGTTCGGTAGTGGGCCCACCCCTGTGGAACATCGGATACGATTGGGTGCTGAGAGGCGAGCTCCAACCGGGGGCGGCCCTGGTGTGTTACGCGGACGACACGCTGGTCACGGCCCGGGGGAGCTCGTACAGGGAGGCAGCGTTGCTGGCGACAGCTGCGGTCTCGCAGGTTGTGGGCCGCATAAGGCGCCTGGGCCTGGAGTCGGCCCTCGCCAAGTCGGAGGCCATGGTCTTTCACGGCCCCCGGCGGGCGCCGCCGCCGGGAGCACATATTGTGGTCGGGGGGACCCAAATTGCTGTCGAGTCCACCATGAAGTATCTGGGATTGGTGCTCGACAGCCGTTGGGACTTCGGCCCCCACTTTCGGCGTCTGGCGCCCAAGTTGATGGGCGCGGCGGGCGCGCTCGCAACGCTGCTTCCCAATCTGGGGGGCCCGAGCACCGCCTGTAGGAGATTGTACTTGGGGGTTCTGCGATCCATGGCCCTGTACGGGGCCCCGGTGTGGGCCTCTGACCTGATGGCTGGCAGCATCGCGATGCTGCGAAAACCGCAGAGGGCGATGGCCGTCAGGTCTATCAGGGGGTATCGCACAATCTCCTACGAGGCGGCTTGTGCACTGGCCGGGTCGCCACCCTGGGACCTAGAGGCTAGGGTCCTCGCGTCACTGTACCGGTGGCGCGAGGAAGCGCGGACGCGGGGCTGTGAACCGATGCAGCGAGAGATCGATCTGCGTCGGTCTCAGCTCCGCGAGGTCCTGGTGGCGGAGTGGCGGGATAGGCTTTTGCGCCCTACCGCCGGCCTCGCTACCATTGAGGCGATCCGACCAGTGCTCGAGGAATGGCTCGAGAGGAGGCACGGCTCCCTGTCGTTTCGGGCGACGCAGGTGTTCTCGGGGCATGGCTGCTTCGGGAAGTACCTGTGTCGCATAAACAGGGAGCCGGACGCTCGGTGTCATCACTGCGTCCACTGTCTGGAGGACACGGCGCGGCATACGCTGGCAGAGTGTGCCGCATGGGAGGAGCCGCGCCGTGCCCTCATAACAGAAGTCGGAACCGACCTGACGCTGCCGGCCGTTGCTCGTTCGATGGTCGGGAGCGCAGAGTCGTGGGACGCGGTGATCTCCTTCTGTGAAACCGTCATCTCACGGAAGGAGGCTGCGGAAAGGTTGAGGGAAGTCGAAAGCACTCTCCCGACCCGCAGCAGACGTACCGGGCGTCGGCGGAGGGCGGACCACGCCCTCTTCCAGCCCCCCTAAACGGGTTCAGAGGGACGGCGGACTTGGGGACGTCCGCCGCCCCCCATATAACTGGACCCGAGGCGGTGGCGCGTAGTGTTCCACGCGCGCCCCTACTGAGGTCGCGGGGGGAGTACACCTCACTCCCCTCGCAGAATTGAGGAGGCCCGCGGAGGCGGGCCGGCACTAGCCGGGGATCGTGGAAGGCGCACTAGTTCCCATGATCCCCGGTGCAAGTGTGGGAAGGGAACACCGGGGTGGTTTTTAGTCAGTTTGAGTCTGACAGACCCCTCCGCCCGCCCCAGGGCGGGGGACATCCGTGAGGATTTTCCACCCCGAAACCAAAAAAAAAAAAAAAAAAAAAAAAAAGGTTAGGTTAGGTTAGGTTGGGGGACCCCCCACAGAGCTTACGTCCACGTCGTGTCCCCTGGAAACAGCCCAGTTCTGACCACCGTAACGGAGTGGCAGACTGGGTTGGCTAAAGTGCTCTGTGCTCTCGTAGCGAATTTTATTGTATTGCCTTGTGAACTACGAACCTGCGGAGGCTATGCCTAAACCCTCGCGGGACGCCTGCGGGCGCTTTTTAAAACCAAAAGGCCCTTCTCAGGGCCAACCCAAAGGCCCTTCTCAGGGCCAACCCAAAGGCCCTTCGCAGGGCCAACCAAAAGGCTCTTCTCAGGGCCACAACGACGCTCCGGCGTCAGAGTCTAGCCGCGCGCCGTCTGCGGCTAGTTTCTTCGAAAGGGTTAGCGAGTCGTCTGACAACGACTCGCTAGTTGGTATGTCGGACGCGGACGACGCTCGTTCGCGGAAGCGGGTCCACCGGAGCGGTGGGTCCGAGGGCTCTTCGGCCTCGGGGTCGACGAGGTTGCCGAAGGCTAAAAAGCCGACGGTGGCCCCGGACACCCATGACGTTGGGCTCGCGGAAGCCCATCGCCAATTGGACGTGGCTCGGCGGGCGCAGCTCCAGCAAGAGCTGGAGGAGCGGGTTGCCGCTAAGGAGAAGCGGGCGCACGTCGCCCGGGCCAAGTCCGGGTACGGTGCGTCCCGCGTTCTATACGCGGACCATTCCCTGGCAGAGCTGGAGAGAATGGCGGAGGAGGACGAGGAGGAGATTGTTGAGGTCGCCTCTAAGTCCTCCAACTTGAAAGGGACCTTTCAAAAGGCCCTTAAATGCAGGGCCGCGAGTATGCGCGGTGTCATCGCGGAGCTTGTGAAGCGGACGACCACCGACGAGACGCGGCAACTGCAGGCGAGGGTAGATCGCCTGCAGTCGGAGGTCAGCCAGCTTCATCTGAAGCTGGCTGAAGCCACGGCCCGGCCACAACAGGCCAAGGCGAGCCCTGCGGCAGAGGGCCCTGCCTCGGCCCGGCCACAACAGGCCAAGGCGAGCCCTGCAGCAGAGGGCCCCTCCTCCAACCTTGAAGATATCATCCGCAAGGTAGTCATGGAGGAGAGGGCCTTCACGAGAGCCTGCCTAGCAGGCATCGAGGACCGGCTCCTGCCGGAGAAACGCCTCCGACCGCCGCTTGCGGCGGATAAGAGGCAAAGCGAGCCGGGGCCGTCCTCCTCCCAGGCGGAAGACGCCCAACTCCCGTCGACCACCCCGTCCAACGAGTGGACGAAAGTGGGCCAAAAGGGGAAGGGCAAAGGGAAGGGGAAAAAGTCGGCGACGGCCGTCCCTGCCGTCCCCACCACCACCGCTCCCAGCCAGTCGCAGACGACCGGCAAGGGAAAGGGCAGGAGAGGAGGAAAGGGGCAGTTAGTCCCCCCAAAAACCGCAGCCGTCGTGGTGACGCTCACCGCGGAGGCTGCGGGGCGAGGGGAGACCTACGCCTCCATTTTGGTGCGGGCGCGAACTAATGCCGATCCCACTCAACTGGGGATCGGCAGTGTGTCCTGCCGGCGAACCCAAGCCGGGGCTCGCATTTTCGAGTTCCCGGGGGCAGAGGGGAGTGCCCGCGCGGACCTCTTTGCAGCCAAGCTGCAAGAGGTCATCGCGGACTCTGCCAAGGTGGCTCGACCGGTCAAGTCGGCGGCCATTGAAGTGACGGAGTTAGATGACTCCGTCACCAAGGAGGAGGTGGTGGCGGCGGTCGCAGCGGTAGGGGGCTGTGGCGCCGCGGCGGTCCAAGGCCGGGACATAAGGCCCGGCCGCGGCGGTATGGGCACCATTCGCCTCGAGTGCCCAATCGCCGCTGCCAAAGCCGTCCTTGCGAAAGGACGGCTTCAAGTCGGGTTCAGCTCGGGCGCAGTCCGGGCACTCGAGGACCAGCCTCTGCGGTGTTTCCGGTGCTTCGGCATCGGACACACCCGGCCCCTGTGTCCGTCCAAGGTAGACAGGACGGACACATGCTACCGCTGCGGCAAGGAGGGCCACAAAGCCGCCTCCTGCGAGGCCGCCACGCCGCACTGCGCGGTGTGTGCTGCCAGTGGCCGCCGGGCAGGCCACGTAATGAAGGGGAGGAAGTGCAATCCTCCCCCTAAGCGTGGCAAAGCGCGGGCGCCGGCCGGGCCTGCTACTGCCGTTGAAACCGCCGTTCCTGCGGCGGCTGCGGAGGAGGGTGCGATGTCCGACTGATGGATAGGGTCGAACATCGTATCCTTCAGACGAACACCAACCACTGCAGGACAGCCCAGGATCTGCTGATGCAGACCATGGCTGAGTGGTTGGTGGACTTGGCGGTGGTCGCCGAGCCTTACTCGGTCCCTGGCCGTTGGCTGGGCGACCGGGACGGCTTGGTGGCGTTGGTGGCGCGGTCCTCCATAGACTCCCCTCCCCTCTCGCTCTTAGAGAGGGGACCGGGATACGTGGCCGCCGCGTGGGGAGAGATGGCGATGGTGGGGGTGTATTTCTCCCCAAACCGCCCTCTCTCGGACTTTGAGGATTTCCTAGAGATCCTCACTGCTGTCGTAGGGAGGGCGGCGCCACGCCAGGTCGTGGTGCTCGGCGACCTGAACGCCAAGTCGGCGGCCTGGGGCAACCCGGCAGGCGGTTGCAACGTCCGGGGACGCGCCGTCGAGTTTTGGGCGGCCTCGTGTGGTGTGTCCCTCCTCAACAGGGGGGCGGTCCACACGTGTGTGCGGCAACAGGGCGGGTCGGTTGTGGACGTCTCGTTTGCCACCCCCGCGCTTGCCGCCCGCGTCGTCAACTGGCGGGTGGAGCTGGTGGAGACCTTGTCGGACCACCGTTATGTGCGGTTCGACATCTCCACACAGCAGAGAGGGGGGACGGCCCGCGCTGGGCAATCTCCCTTCCCGCGGTGGGCACTCACCCGCCTGGACCGGGAGGCAGCCAAGGAGGCCGCCTTTCTCCAGGACTGGCTGTCGCCTCCCCCTGTCGAGGAGGTCCCGGACGTGGACGCCGCAGCGGTCCGGCTCAGGGGGTCCTTGACCGAGGTGTGCAACTCCAGCATGCCTCGGTCTCGCCGTCCGCCTCCCCGTCGTGCCGTCTACTGGTGGACGGAGGAGCTGGCGGGACTCCGGGCCACCTGCGTGGCGGCCAGAAGGGCCTACGCGCGGAGTCGACGGCGCAGCGCCCAAAACCGAGTCCGGGCAGAAGAGGACCGCCTGTACGCCTCTTACCGAGAGGCTACGGCCGCCCTAAAGTCTGCAATGGGCGCTGCGCAAGACTCGGCAAGGGCCGAGATGCTGGAGGGTCTCGACAGGGATCCTTATGGGAGACCATACAAGGCGGCGCGGAACCAGCTCCGCCCCTATGGTCCCCCACTGTCGGAGACCCTCGAGCCAGCGTTGCTGGATGGGGTGGTCCGGTCTCTGTTTCCGCGCAGGACCGACTTCACCCCACCAACGATGGTTCCTCCGCAAGGGGCGGATACGCCGGAGGAGGAGGTCCCCCCGGTGACGGCGGCGGAGTTCTACGCGGGGGTACTCAGCCTCCGCGCAAAAAAGACGGCCCCCGGGCCAGACGGCGTCCCCGCGCGGGTGGTGTCGATCGCCGCCACCCAAATGGAGGACAGGTTTCGGGACCTCTTCAGCGCGTGCTTTACGGCTGGGAGGTTCCCGAAACTGTGGAAGGAGGGGCAGTTGTGCCTCCTCCGGAAGGAGGGACGCCCGGTGGACTCCCCCTCGGCATACCGGCCCATCGTTCTGCTCGATGAGGTCGGTAAACTGTTCGAGGGGATTGTCGCCGGGAGGCTGGAAAGCCACTTGCGGGTGGTAGGGCCGGATCTGTCGGACGCCCAATTTGGTTTCCGTCGTGGGCGTTCGACGATCGACGCGCTGGCCCTACTCAAGGGTCAGGTGAAGGAGGCGGTGGAGGCGGGGGACGGAGTGCTGGCGGTGTCATTCGACATTGCCAACGCCTTCAACTCCGTCCCCCACTCGACGATATTGGAGGCGCTCCGGTATCACGGAGTGCCCCAATATCTGCGGGACCTCCTGGCCAGCTACTTGGAGGACCGAGAAGTCCTCCTCGTGGACAAGACGGCCACGGTGAGGCGGTACGGCGCAGAGTCCGGTGTTCCGCAGGGGTCGGTGCTGGGGCCCCCCTTGTGGAACATCGGATTCGATTGGCTGTTGCGGGGAGCCCTCCTCCCGGGCACCAGTGTCATTTGCTACGCGGATGACACTCTCCTCACTGCCCGGGGGAGGAGCTTCGGGGATGCGGCCTGTCTGGCCTCGGCTGGTGGATCCTTGGTGGCAGAGAGGATCCGCCGCCTGGGATTGAGGGTGGCGCTGCACAAGACGGAGGCCGTGTTCTTTCGCGGTCCCCGGCAGCGCTGCCCTCCCGACGCCCACATAGTCGTAGAAGGCGTCAGGATAGGGGTCCAGCCCCAGATGAAGTATCTGGGCCTGGTGCTGGACGACAGGTGGCGCTTCGGCCCGCATTTCAGCGGGCTGTCGACGCGCCTGTTAAAGACCGCGGACGCCCTCTCGTGGCTCCTCCCGAACCTGGGGGGGCCCAAGGCGAAATGCCGGCGCCTCTATGCCGGCATCTTGCGGAGCATGGCCCTATACGGGGCCCCCATCTGGGCGGACTCCCTCCATAGGAGGGAGAATGCGACCGCCATCCGCAGGCCCCAGCGGGCCATTGCACAGCGGGTGGCGAGGGCCTACCGCTCAGTGGGCTTCTCGGCGGCGTGCGCTCTGGCCGGCACCCCTCCTTGGGAGTTGGAGGCTTGGGTGCTCGCCAGAGTGTACGAATGGACGGCGCGCCGGAAGGCGCTCGGGGAGCGCCCCATGGGCGAAGAGCGGGAGGCCGTGCGGCGAGAGGCGAGGGACGCCATCGTCCTCCATTGGTCGGAGGACCTCGCCAGCGCCGCCTTTGGCCGCCGGACGTTGGACGCACTCGGTCCGGTCCTGCAAGGCTGGCTCGAGCGGTCCCACGGTTTCCTCTCTTTCCGTCTGGTGCAGGTGTTGTCCGGGCATGGCTGTTTCGGATCGCACCTGCACCGGATCGGGAGGGAGGAGACCCCGGCGTGCCACGACTGCGGCGCGCCGGTAGACACGGCGCAGCACACCCTCGAGGTGTGCCCGGCTTGGTCCGAGCTGCGCCGCGGTCTGACCGCGGTGGTCGGACTGGACCTCTCGCTTCCCGGCGTGGTCGACGCCATGCTGGGGAGCGAGGAGGCCTGGTCAGCAGTCGCCTCCTTTTGCGAGGACGTAATGTCGCAAAAGGAGGAGGCGGAGCGCGCGCGGGAGGACGATCCTCTCGCTGCGCCGCTCCGCAGACGAAGGGGTCGGAGAAGGCGTCGTCCTCTCCCTCCCCATGGTGACGGGCGGGCGACAGGCGCGGGGGTGCCTTCGCCCGCATTGCACCCGTCACCTTCGTCTGTCATTCCCGACCTTCCACACCCGTGAGGGCGTGAGGGGTCCGCCATGAAGGGCAATCGTCGGCGGAGGACTGGACGCAAAGGCTATGCCGGTTTCCCAGTTCCCCGCCACTCGGACGAAGCGGGAATGCCGCTGGGTCGTTTTAGTGGGTATACCGGGTCAGCCCGGGAGTCCCACATACCCCTTCCATCCCCCGATGGGAGGGTATGCGTAATGCATTTTTTCCCAGCGTCAAAAAAAAAAAAAAAAAAAAAAAAAAAAGGTTAGGTTAGGTTAGGTTAGTCGGAACCGACCTGACGCTGCCGGCCGTTGCTCGTTCGATGGTCGGGAGCGCAGAGTCGTGGGACGCGGTGATCTCCTTCTGTGAAACCGTCATCTCACAGAAGGAGGCTGCGGAAAGGTTGAGGGAAGTCGAAAGCACTCTCCCGACCCGCAGCAGACGTACCGGGCGTCGGCGGAGGGCGGACAACGCCCTCTTCCAGCCCCCCTAAACGGGTTCAGAGGGACGGCGGACTTGGGGACGTCCGCCGCCCCCCATATAACTGGACCCGAGGCGGTGGCGCGTAGTGTTCCACGCGCGCCCCTACTGAGGTCACGGGGGGAGTACACCTCACTCCCCTCGCAGAATTGAGGAGGCCCGCGGAGGCGGGCCGGCACTAGCCGGGGATCGTGGAAGGCGCACTAGTTCCCATGATCCCCGGTGCAAGTGTGGGAAGGGAACACCGGGGTGGTTTTTAGTCAGTTTGAGTCTGACAGACCCCTCCGCCCGCCCCAGGGCGGGGGACATCCGTGAGGATTTTCCACCCCGAAACCAAAAAAAAAAAAAAAAAGGTTAGGTTAGGTTAGGTTAGGTTAGGTTAGGTTCTGACCTGATCCGCGCGGCCTGTATCATTGCCCGGCGGACCTACTCACAGGTGCGCAGGTTACGTCGCCGCGATGAAGAGCTGGAGACCCTTCAGTCGCAACTGCATGAGGCATACCGTAATGCTCGGGGGGCTCTGCAGCTGGCGATCTGTCGAGGGAAGGAGCAGTCAAGAGCTGAGGCACTGGAGGATCTGAACCGGGATCCCTGGGGGCGTCCGTACCGTGCGGCGCGGAAGAAACTTCGCGCCCAAGGCCCCCCACTGACGGAAACCCTCCAGCCTCAGTTCCTCGCCAGGGTCGTGGAGACACTCTTCCCGGATCGGGCGGATCACCCTTCCCCGAGCATGGCCGATGCAGAGGCTGAGCAAGATGCGGAGATGGAGACTCCCCCAATTTCCGACGCGGAGCTAGGGGCAGCTATTCTGCGGGCACGGTCCAAGAACACTGCCCCCGGACCGGACGGGGTGCCTGCAAGGGCGCTGGCCCTGGCTCTGGAAGCGGCCCTGGAAGACAGGCTTAGGGAGCTGTTTGACGCCTGTCTGACGTCGAGACGGTTCCCTAAAGCCTGGAAGGAGGGTCGACTGGTGCTGCTGCAGAAGGCGGGGCGACCCCTGGAGTCTCCATCAGCGTATAGGCCAATTGTCTTGCTGGACGAGGCGGGGAAGATGCTAGAGAAGATTCTCGCTACCCGCATCGTCCGGCACTTAGAGGAAGTTGGCCCGAACTTGTCGGACGCCCAGTTCGGATTCCGGGCAGGGCGTTCGACAGTGGACGCCATCTTGCGCCTCAAGGCCGAGGCGAAGGATGCAGTTGCTCGGGGTGGGGTGTTGTTGGCAGTGTCTTTAGACATCGCCAACGCGTTCAACACCCTGCCATTCAGCTGCATCGAGGAGGCGCTCCGCTACCATCGGGTACCCGTCTACCTGAGGCAGCTGGTGGCAGACTACCTGCAGGGTCGGTTCGTCTGCTACGAGGGATGCGACGGCCGAGTTGTGCGCAGGGCCATCAGGTGCGGTGTTCCACAGGGGTCGGTCTTGGGTCCGCTTGTGTGGAACATTGGCTATGACTGGGCCTTGCGCTGTTTGCTCTCCCCCGGGCAGGGCGTCATTTGTTACGCTGATGACACTCTCGTCACGGCCCGGGGAGGGAGCTACGAAGAAGCGGCACGCTCGGCTGTCGAGGGCGCGTCCCTTGTCGTGGGGCGAATCGCGGCACTGGGCCTCAGGGTGGCTCTCGAGAAGACGGAGGCCCTGGTATTTCATGCGCCCCGACGCCGGCCACCGGCTGGCGCACACCTCACTATTGGTGGTGCAACAATAGCGGTGCGGGCAAGTATGAAATACTTGGGCCTGGTTCTGGACCGGAGGTGGAACTTCGGCGAGCACTTTGGTCAGCTCGCGCCGAAGCTGATCGGCACGGCGTCTGCCCTCAGCCGGCTGTTGCCGAACCTGGGTGGACCGAACGTCGTTTGCCGACGGCTTTACACGGGGGTGATCCGCTCGATGGCGCTCTATGGGGCCCCGGTGTGGGCGGAGTCCCTGTCTGCCCAAAATAAGGCTCTTCTGCGAAGACCGCAAAGAGTCATGGCAGTCAGGGTCATACGCGGATACCGCACCGTATCTGCGGAAGCGGCGTGTGCCCTTGCGGGCACGCCCCCGTGGGATCTGGAGGCGCAGGTGCTCGCCGAAGTCTACTGGCGTGGCGTACACCTGCAAGCGGAGAGTGGCAGACGCCCGCCGTCTGAGCTGGTCACGAGGTGGCGTAGGGAGGCCCAAGCCCAAACCCTGCGGATTTGGAGGGTGAGGCTGGAGACGCCCAGTGCAGGTCACTGGACAGTGGGGGCTATCCAGCCGATCCTGGAGGAGTGGCTACGGAGGCGACACGGGACGTTGTCCTTCCGTCTGGTGCAGGTGTTGTCAGGGCATGGCTGCTTTGGCAAATACCTGCACAAAGTGGCTAGACGGGAGGCGACTCCCGTGTGTCACCAGTGCGGCTGCAGCGAGGATACGGCGCTTCACACCCTCGAGCATTGTCCTGCTTGGGTAGTGCAGCGCCGTGCTCTCGCAGCAGCAATCGGAGCAGACCTCTCCTTGCCGGCCGTGGCTAAAGCCATGGTCAACAGCAGGAGGGCATGGGAGGCGGTAGCGTCCTTTTGCGAGGATGTTATCTCGCAGAAGGAGGCGGCGGAGCGCGTCAGGGAGGAAGACTCCCTCGCTGACGCGATTCGCCGCAGGAGGACAGGGCGGCGGAGGAGGCGCCATGGCGACCTGATGCCGCCCTAGGAGGTGCCAGCGGGCGATAGACCGGGGAGTCTATCGTCGTTGCGTTGCACGGCCCTCACGAGTGGAGGCGATGTCTCAGGTGAGCCCGGACATCGCCAAGGAGTTGGTGCCCGAAGGCGGGCAGCGCTGGATGGGTCGCGAACGTCATGCGTAGCAGTTCTCGTGGCCCATCCGAAAAGCGACAGTAGGCTCACGGCGGTGTTTTTTAGTGGGTGCAAGCCCCACATAACCAAACCGTCTCCCCGGACGGTGCGGTATGCGTTAGGCATTTTTCACCGCTTAATAAAAAAAAAAAAAAAAAAAAAAAAAAAAAAAAAAAAAAAAGGTTCTGACCTGACGGCTGGCAGCATCGCGATGCTGCGAAAACCGCAGAGGGCGATGGCCGTCAGGTCTATCAGGGGGTATCGCACAATCTCCTACGAGGCGGCTTGTGCACTGGCCGGGTCGCCACCCTGGGACCTAGAGGCTAGGGTCCTCGCGTCACTGTACCGGTGGCGCGAGGAAGCGCGGACGCGGGGCTGTGAACCGATGCAGCGAGAGATCGATCTGCGTCGGTCTCAGCTCCGCGAGGTCCTGGTGGCGGAGTGGCGGGATAGGCTTTTGCGCCCTACCGCCGGCCTCGCTACCATTGAGGCGATCCGACCAGTGCTCGAGGAATGGCTCGAGAGGAGGCACGGCTCCCTGTCGTTTCGGGCGACGCAGGTGTTCTCGGGGCATGGTTGCTTCGGGAAGTACCTGTGTCGCATAAACAGGGAGCCGGACGCTCGGTGTCATCACTGCGTCCATTGTCTGGAGGACACGGCGCGGCATACGCTGGCAGAGTGTGCCGCATGGGAGGAGCCGCGCCGTGCCCTCATAACAGAAGTCGGAACCGACCTGACGCTGCCGGCCGTTGCTCGTTCGATGGTCGGGAGCGCAGAGTCGTGGGACGCGGTGATCTCCTTCTGTGAAACCGTCATCTCACAGAAGGAGGCTGCGGAAAGGTTGAGGGAAGTCGAAAGCACTCTCCCGACCCGCAGCAGACGTGCCGGGCGTCGGCGGAGGGCTGACAACGCCCTCTTCCAGCCCCCCTAAACGGGTTCAGAGGGACGGCGGACTTGGGGACGTCCGCCGCCCCCCATATAACTGGACCCGAGGCGGTGGCGCGTAGTGTTCCACGCGCGCCCCTACTGAGGTCGCGGGGGGAGTACACCTCACTCCCCTCGCAGAATTGAGGAGGCCCGCGGACGCGGGCTGGCACTAGCCGGGGATCGTGGAAGGCGCACTAGTTCCCATGATCCCCGGTGCAAGTGTGGGAAGGGAACACCGGGGTGGTTTTTAGTCAGTTTGAGTCTGACAGACCCCTCCGCCCGCCCCAGGGCGGGGGACATCCGTGAGGATTTTCCACCCCGAAACCAAAAAAAAAAAAAAAAAAAAAGGTTAGGTTAGGTTAGGTTGGGGGACCCCCCACAGAGCTTACGTCCACGTCGTGTCCCCTGGAAACAGCCCAGTTCTGACCACCGTAACGGAGTGGCAGACTGGGTTGGCCAAAGTGCTCTGTGCTTTCGTAGCTATTTTAATTTGTCTTGTTGATTGCGAACTGGCGGAGGCAATGCCTAAACCCACGCGGGACGCCTGCGGGCGGTTTTTAAAAGAAAAAGGTCCTTCTCAGGGCCAACCCAAAGGCCCTTCTCAGGGCCAACCAAAAGGCCCTTCTCAGGGCCAATCAAAAGGCCCTTCTCAGGGCCAACCAAAAGGCCCTTCTCAGGGCCACAACGACGCTCCGGCGTCAGAGACTAGCCGCGCGCCGTCTGCGGCTAGTTTCTTCGAAAGGGTGAGTGAGTCGTCTGACAACGACTCGCTTATTGGATTGTCGGACGCGGACGACGCTCGATCGCGGAAGCGGGTCCACCGGAGCGGTGGGTCCGAGGGCTCTTCGGCCTCGGGGTCGACGAGGTTGTCGAAGGCTAAAAAGCCGACGGCGGTCGCGGATACCCATGACGTTGGACTCGCGGACGCCCAACGCCAGCTGGATTTGGCTCGGCGCGCGCAACTCCAGCAAGAGCTGGAGGAGCGGGTTGCTGCCAGAGAGAGACGGGCGCACGTCGCCCGGGCCAAGTCCGGGTACGGTGCGTCCCGCGTTCTATACGCGGACCATTCTCTGGCCGAGCTGGAGAGAATGGCGGAGGAGGACGAGGAGGAGATCGTGGAGGTCGCCTCTAAGTCCTTCAACCTGAAGGGGACCTTGCAGAAGGCCCTCAAATGCAGGGCCGCGAGCATGCGCGGTGTCGTCGCGGAGTTGGTCCAGCGTACGGCCACCGACGAGACGCGGCAACTGCAGGCGAAGATAGATTGCCTGCAGTCGGAGGTCAGCCAGCTTCATCAGAAGCTGGCGGAAGCCACGGCCCGGCCACAACAGGCCAAGGCGAGCCCTGCGGCAGAGGGCCTCTCCTCCAACCTTGAGGATATCATCCGCAAGGTTGTTATGGAGGAGAGGGCCTTCACAAGAGCCTGCCTTGCAGGAATTGAGGACCGGCTCTTGCCGGAGAAACGCGTTCGACCGCCGCTTGCTGCGGATATAAGGCAGTGCGAGCCGGGGCCGTCCTCCTCCCAGGCGGAAGACGCCCTTCTCCCTTCAACCACCCCGTCCAACGAGTGGACGGAAGTGGTCCGTAAGGGGAAGGGCAAAGCCAAAAAGTCGGTGACGGCCGTCCCTGTCGTCCCCGCCACCACCGCTCCTAGCCGGTCGCAGACAACCGGCAAGGAAAAGGGGAATGGGAAAGGGAAAGGGAGGGGAAAGAAGCAGCTAGTCCCCCCAAAAACCGCGGCCGTCGTGGTGACGCTCACCGCGGAGGCTGCGGGGCGCGGGGAGACTTACATGTCTATTTTGGTGCGGGCGCGTGCCAATGCTGATCCCACACAAATGGGGATCGGCAGTGTGACTTGCAGGCGGACCCAAGCCGGGGCTCGAATTTTCGAGTTCCCGGGGGCAGAGGGGAGTGCCCATGCGGACCTCTTTGCGGCCAAGCTGCAGGAGGTCATAGCGGATTCGGCCAAGGTGGCCCGACCAGTCAAGTCGGCGGCCATAGAGGTATCTGACCTCGACGACTCCGTCACTAAGGACGAGGTGGTGGCAGCGGTCGCAGCGGTAGGGGGCTGTGGCGCCGCGGCGGTCCAAGGCCGGGACATAAGGCCCGGCCGCGGCGGTATGGGCACCATTCGCCTCGAGTGCCCAATCGCCGCTGCCAAAGCCGTCCTTGCGAAAGGACGGCTTCAAGTCGGGTTCAGCTCGGGCGCAGTCCGGGCACTCGAGGACCAGCCTCTGCGGTGTTTCCGGTGCTTCGGCATCGGACACACCCGGCCCCTGTGTCCGTCCAAGGTAGACAGGACGGACACATGCTACCGCTGCGGCAAGGAGGGCCACAAAGCCGCCTCCTGCGAGGCCGCCACGCCGCACTGCGCGGTGTGTGCCGCCAGTGGCCGCCGGGCAGGCCACGTAATGAAGGGGAGGAAGTGCAATCCTCCCCCTAAGCGGGGCAGAGCGCAGGCGCCGACCGGGCCCGCTGATGACGTCGTTCCTGCGGCGGCTGCGGAGGGGGGTGCGATGTCCGACTGATGGATAGGGTGGAACATCGCATCCTTCAGGCGAACACCAACCACTGCAGGGCAGCCCAGGATCTGCTGATGCAGACCATGGCTGAGTGGTTGGTGGACTTGGCGGCGGTCACCGAGCCTTACTCGGTCCCTGGCCGTTGGCTGGGCGACCGGGACGGCTCAGTGGCGTTGGTGTCGCGGCTTTCCACAGACTCCCCTCCCCTCTCGCTCTTAGAGAGGGGACCGGGATACGTGGCAGCCGCGTGGGGAGACATGGCCCTTATGGGGGACTACTTCTCCGAGCGCGTGCGGGAGGACGATCCTCCCGCTGCACCGCTCCGCAGATGAAGGGGTCAGAGAGGGCGTCGTCCTCTCCCTCCCCATGGTGACGGGCGGGCGACAGGCGCGGGGGTGCCTTCGCCCGCATTGTACCCGTCACCTTCGTCTGTCATTCCCGACCCCCACACCCGTGAGGGCGTGAGGGGTCTGCCATGAAGGGCAATCGTCGGCGGAGGACTGGACGTAAAGGCTATGCCAGTTTCCCAGTTCCCCGCCACTCGGACGAAGCGGGAATGCCGCTGGGTCGTTTTAGTGGGTATACCGGGTCAGCCCGGGAGTCCCACATACCCCTTCCATCCCCCGATGGGAGGGTATGCGTAATGCATTTTTTCCCAGCGTCAAAAAAAAAAAAAAAAAAAAAAAAAAAAAAAAAAAAAAAAAAAGGTTAGGTTAGGTTAGGTTAGGTTAGGTTATTTTTTTTTTTTTTTTTTTTTTTTTTGTTTTGGCAGGAGTGGGAAATCCCCACGGACACCTCGACTATCTCACGGCTGTGAGACAGTCGAGGTAGTGTCGGACTCGAACCGACTAAAACCCACTCCTGCCCCGCCAGTGTCCCTCTGACATGATCAGAGACCTTTTGCGCGGAAGTTTTGCCTTATATGACGCCGAATTTCAGGAGGTCGAATAGACCGCGCTCTATTTAGTGACGTTTTGACTTGTAAATTTTACTACTTTTCATGTACATTCATATATTTATTTACTTTTACGTTTTCATTATGTTATACTTTTATTGTTACTGTTTTTTTTACTATGTATTTAATATTCTTTGAGTTTCTACTGTTACTATGTTAAACTACAATGTATTATACCCATGTCTTTAAACTAATTATTTCAATTTAAACTATATAATTATTTCAATGTTTTGCCCTTGTTTTATAACCGAGTAATTTTTCCTATTTTTTATTTTGGTTTTGTTTTATTTCATAAGCTTTTGTTTTTACTCTCTGATATTTTTACTATATACTTAATATATAGGATTATATCAAATATTTTACAAATAACTTATTTATTTTAGATCTGGGTGTTCTCATTTTAGATCTATTGCAATTATGGCTATCTTTACCACGAAATTCGACACAACTTATCGATTCCACTAGGGCTAACCTCGGGCCTCGTATAACCTGGGCCAGTTTCTCATGAAACTGACTCCAGTTACAGTTTTTACATTTGCCAACCCTAGTGGTTCGATTAATGCGTCTGCCTACTGGTTGTGTCGAATTTGTAATCTCGATGTACTTAGAAGTGGGCGCACTGACAACTTTAGCAATAAGCTATTGATGCTCTGGCGAATGCGTCCCACTTCCTTCGTACCGGGCATTCACTGCTGAAGGCATTGTGCTGGTGTTCCCCTAGCTTGGCTCTGGTGCAGTTCACGCACACCGCTGCCTCGCCAATGAGTTTGTCTGGGCAGTCCACCCTTAAGTGTGGACCGCCGCAGTGGCTGCACAGGTCGGCTGGCTCCGTGCAAAGACGTTTGCCGTGACCATATGCTAGGCAGCGGGTACACTGCACCAGAGGCGTCTGATCCTCGACGCGCACTCTCTGGAGGTCAATGCGGAGCTTGCCTCCTTCGAGTGCCCTCCTCCAGATCGTGGGGGACACACTCAGCACAATGTTGTTGACATGCGGGTTTCTTGATTTTCTCCTAAATTTCACGGACATTCTTTGTTCCTCGTCCCCGAGGCCGTCAAAGATCTCCCGGTTCTGGTTCTTAAGGGCTCTCAGTACTTCTTCGTCGCTGTGTACGAGCAGCACGTCCCTAAGAACCAGAAGTGGGTCCCGATTTTTCACCGCCTCGACGACGAGGTTCTCTCCGGCCGATTCTAGTCTCTTTTTTATTTTATCCCTCTCCTCTTTCGTTGCGCACCCCATGATGACCTTTTGGTCTTTGGCCTTTCGGACCCTCTCCACTCGCACCCAGCCCTCCTTCGCGTCCACTGCTTTCCTAACTCTTTCGAGTATTTCGGCACCCGTATCCATCTCCTGTGTTGAGGAGACGATCACGGAGTGCAGCGTCGTTCGCTCCAGGACTTGCGCCCCAGTGTGGCTCTTAGTTCCAGACGCTGCACTCGCGTAGGTTTTCTCCCCAACACATTCTCTGCTAGCCAGACTAAGCTGGAGCCTTTGCAATCTCTCGGAGTTATCTTTAACCTCCGAGATGTGCTCCTTCAAGGTATTCAGAAGCTCAGTCTGGCTAGCAAGAAACTCTAAGGAGATGGGTTCCTGGGGACCGAAATCAGCAGTAGGCGCGGGTTCCGGTATGGCGATGGGTGCAACAGGAGCCCGGCCTTGCTCCGACTCCTTGACCAGCTCATAAAGCCTGTTTATGGCTTCGAGCACCGCAGTTTTGATCTCGGCCTTGAGGTTGCGAGAGTTGCCTAAATTGGTTAGGTTAGGTTTTTTTTTTTTTTTTTTTTTTTTTTTTTTTTTTTTTCTCTCTACCTCCAACGTAATCGGAGCCTATTCTAGGCTTTACATTCATACTAGTTCTCGCTATTATTCCTCTCGCACTTTCATTCAGCATACTTTGTCTTTCTATCATTCATTCTCCTTTCTGTCTCTTAGGGTGGGACGCCCTTCTACTTTTCCCTATTCTGTACTATAATCCATTTTCTAATTTTATTTCGGGTGTGACACAACAAGAAAACTGTTTTTATTATTCTTACACATAACATGTTTGTTTACAGCTTCCGATAATCTTATTTTACTATTCTTACGAGTATTATTTCTTTTTACACTATTTTTATACCTTAATATTATTCCATTATTACATTTTTATTTAACTATTACCGCTATCTTATATACTATTTTTACTTTTAGTTACACATTTCTTTAGCGAATTCTATTTTCTATTCCTTAGTACTATTACATTTGTGGATTCAAATTATCACCTTTCTTATTTCTGGGACAGTTCTTACGACTACTAACACTATTTTATCAAAGTGGGCAGCATATATAATAATTATACATATTATATCTTTTTCTGGTGTTCCTTAGCAAATTTATTTCGTCTGTTTTCAATGCTTGACCCTAATATTCTGTATAATATTATGTAAGCATTTTTACGTCACTGTTTTATTTCTTTTTATCACCTTTCCGCAAATTTTCAAACAATAGTCTAGTAACACCTCTCTCTTTTTACCTTTCATTATTTGCCACATAGTTTCTGCGTCAAGTTTGGTGTCGAGTACATGCACGGCCGCAAGTCTTTCTTGGTCAAATACGGGACAGCTGAACAATATATGTGGCACCGTCTCAGCAATATCAGGATCACAGATGCACGATGGGCTCTCCTTACACTTGAAGCGATTCAAGTATTCTGAGAACCCACCGTGCCCCGTCATGACCTGAGTGGTTACGCTATTAATTTTAATCTTCCTGACTATCCCATACGCCGCCACCGCATCCGGGAAAAACAATTTCGTCCCTGAAGCAGTTTCTCCAGCGCAGTATCTTTGGTTCCACACGTCAAGGGTTGCCATTCGGATGCATCTCTTGACATATGAAACCGGACACAAGTCGTAGTCGGGCTTTCGTTTGGAGCCCTCAGCGGCTCTTTTGGCTAGTTCGTCGGCCCTCTCATTCCCCTCCAACCCCGCATGGGCTTTGATCCAAAACAGGGTGACCGCCTTGTTTTGGATAGACAAGGACCTAAGGTTGGCCCTTGTCTCTACTGCTAGGGGGTGGTGTTGGTTATGGTTTCGAATCGTTTGGAGGGCTGCCATGGAGTCACTGAAGATTCCAAACGAATGCGCGCTGTGCTTTAGGATCTCCCTGGTAGCGACGCATATCGCCAGAAGCTCAGCCTGGTAAACTGTGGAGTAGTTAGGGAGAGCAAGCTTGAGCGCTTTGGTTTCGGCGTCACCGCTCCATACGGATAGTGCCGCTCCAACCTTGCCCCCAATCTTGCTCCCGTCCGTAAAGATGCGAACTTCAAGTTCACTCTGTGCATTAAGTTGCTCTTGGTTCACCAGGCTTACGAGCTCTAGCTCAGCGCGCTCTGCAGGGTGTGGAGCTTCCAATGCCGAGGCAGTCTGCTCGACCCTCCTGTCGCAAAGTGATGGCTGGGGCACCCCCCTCCTGGCCTCGTATAGCGATGCCGCTTCGCGGACTCGCAGGTCGAGAGGTAGTATCCCAGCCAGCACCAGCGCGGAATTTAAGGAGACCGTCCGGTATCCTTTGCACAGCTTTTGTGCGATAACGCGCTGGACCGCTCCCAACTGCTTCTTGATGCCTAGTTTATCGACGGCCGAAGCCCATACGCTGGCGGCGTACAGAATGACTGGTTCGACGGTGGCCACATATATTATTCTAATGACTTCGGGATTAAGCCCCCAGCTGGTCTTTGCTGCCCTAGTTAGTTGCTTGTATATGCCCATCGCCTTTCTGCACACATTTGCGACGTGTGCGTTGAAAGTCAGCTGCTTGTCGATGGTGACACCCAGGATTTTGATCTGGTTTGACATGGCAATGTCGATACCGCCCATGCTCAAGCGTGGGGTGTCGTATTTTAGTTTGCGCGTTATAACCATTGCATTGGTTTTTTGAGGGGCAAATTTGAGCTTGTTTTGAACGCCCCACGCCTGAACATGTTCGAGGGCGGCATTGGCACGTCCCTCGATCTCCAGCGCAGTGTCACCATCGAAAGTCAGCACAACGTCGTCTGCAAACGCCTGGCAATAAACATCTCCAGCCTCCAAGCTCTTAAGGAGCGGGTCCAGCAACAGGTTCCAGAATATTGGTCCCCCAATGGAACCCTGGACACAGCCCTTACTTGTGGCCTTACAGTACTCTTCACCTGCGTACCTGACCCTGACCCTTCGGTTCTCAAGGTAGCTGTCGATGACCCTCCTCAAGTTTACTGGACACTGTTCCTCAGCCAGACGGATCCTTATGGCTGGCCACCATGCGCTGTCGAAGGCTCCCTCTATGTCCAATGATATTAGAACTAGAATTTTCTTTTGTATCAGCTTACCGCGTACATGTTTCATTAGTGCATAGAGGGAGTCCTCGGTGCTCTTCTGGGGCATGAATCCATACTGGCGAGTACTCATCCTGGGAATCAGATGAAACTTGAGGCGGGCCACCAACATCTTCTCGTAGATTTTGCCGAAAATAGTGCTCTGGAAGATGCGAACGCCTCTATGAGTCCTCATCACCTTAGCCCCGCCAACGTATGGTTCCTGGAGGAGAGCAACGGCGACCCCGCGCTTTTCCGCTTCGATAAGGAGCTCGTTCGTCGCCAGTCTTTTTCTCTGTAGGTTGGCCTGTACCAATCTGTAGGGGTTTGGGTTGGCTTGGGTGCCCTTAGCAATATGCTACGGTAGACCTCGCTATCTCGTCCCACTTGCGGCGAGTCGGGCATTCTGTGCTAAAGGCGTTGTGGCCAGCGTCCCCGAGCTTGGCTCTTGTGCAGTTCTGGCACTTAGGCGGGGCACCCGTTAAAAAATCGGCGCATTCCGATCTCAGGTGCGGCCCGCCGCAGTGACTGCACAAGTCAGCTGGTTCTTTGCAGAATCGTTTGCCATGCCCGTATCCCAGGCAGCGCGTGCACTGCACCAATGGGGTCTGGTCTTCGACCCTAACGCGCTGGAGGTCCACGTGCAGGCACCCGAGTTCTGTAGCCCGTCTCCAGATGGTCGGCGAGACACTGACCACAACGTGACAGGTGTGTGGGTTCCTGGTCCTCCTCCGGAACTTGACCGCTACCCTGTCCTCCTCCTTGTCGAGGTTTTGAAAGACACCTCGGTTCTGATTCCTCAGTGCCTTAAGAACGTCCTCGTCTGAGTTTGCAGAGAGGACGCTTCTGAGGATCAGCATCGGGTCCTTGTTCTTCACTTCCTCGACATGGAGGTCCTGTTTTTCTCTTGCAAGTCTTCCCTTTAACTTGTCCCTCTCTTCCGTTGTTTGGAATCCAATAATTATCTTCCTGTCTTTCGCCTTCCTCACCTTTTCCACTTTCACCCAGCCTTCCTTTGCATCTGCTGCCTTCCGCACCTTTTCCAGTACTTCATCCCCAGTCTCTGTCTCGTCTGTAGAGGTAACTACTATGGAGTGGAGCGTGCTTCGCATAGGTTGCGCTTTTCCGCTGTTTGTTGCAGTTACACTCGCATATGTGGTGGTGGCAGCAAAGGTCTCTATCGTCTGCTTGTGCTGCTCTATTGCTGCTTTCAGCTCCTCCATCTCCTTAGAGTGGCTTTCCAGCAGCAATGAGTGGCTCCTTATTTGAGCCTCGATTAAGCTGTTATTCTGGCTCGGGTCGGCTAGGTTAGTGTATGTGAGGTCGGCGGCAGCACTTTCAGACCGGATGTTCTCAGTCCCCACTCCCTTAATTTTGGCTGACTTTTCTGCCTCCTTAACCAGCTGGAACAACCGATCTAAGGCTTCGGTTATGCCGGTTTTTATTTCATTCTTCGTATTCCTGGAGGTGCTTAACAGTACTTTGGCCCTAGTCAGGCAGGCCTTCGCCTCCGCCGATTGGTCCGCATAATGGGGTTTCGGTGGCGAATGCATCTGTACAACTTTCGATTGGGGAGGCTTCTGCGGTAGTTTTGCAGGGCCAGCCTGCGCCGTCTTAGTGAGTAAGGGATGGGGTGGCGTCGGGTTCGCGCTGGAGGGCCTTGCGGCCTCCCATTCTCCAATGCTGCGTCTCACATTCGGAGGCGATGCCGACGGCTTCGCTGATTTGTCACCCTCAGCTGGTTTTGCCTTAAGTGGGGTCCTGAATCCGATCATGTCGTTGGAGGTTTGCGTCAATATGTTAAAGGTAAAATATAGAAACAAAAAGTAAATGTGTGTAATAAATAAATAATGTAAAGTACTTAATATTATACAATCTTGAGCAAGTCTCAATCTCTATTTAAAGTAAGTAGCGGCCAGCCTTCGTTCAAAAGAACGGGTCAAACAGTGATAAAACAGTCGAAAAATCCTAAAAAAGTCGAAAAATCGTAATAAAACAGCGATTTCTGTCACGACTCTATGTAGAGTCAGTATACTACGTCCAGTAGATAGCTCTCGCCAAGCCCCTTGCAATGATCCCAAACTCGATGCGGTTACTCCAAGGGGTTCCGGAGGTATTCCAACTTGAAGATTCTGGTTTTTTGTCAGAATAAAAAACCCAAAGTAGTTACAAGAGGATATCTCCGGAACCACCGGTCCAAAAACCCTGGTGTTTGGGCTTTCCGAAGTTGGCTCGGCGAGACTGATCCACCGGCACAATTTTCAGGCTGAAAATGTTTGACCTCCTGAAAATGCCTGAAAATGGTCTATTCTTTTACTCTATTGCCTGCTTGTATAGTCAGTGAAAACCCCAGCCCTCTACGGCTTTCTGTTGGGAAGTTATGATAAATTTAAAAAATCCAAAATGGCCGCGTTGCTGTCAAAGCTTAACTTTGACTGCGGATATCTTCCCTCAGGAAAGTCGCAGAACCCTTGAGTTTGGGCTCTCCCTACTCGGGCTAAGCTCCACTGTCCGCTGAAACTACTTTCAGGACCCCAAAAATTTTCAGCTCCAAACCTCCTGAACTCTTGGGGTATGAAGGGCAGCAGGCTACTGACTGTAACGTCGAAAACCGCTTCTTCCCACGACCACCGGTTTGAGCGTTACAGTGATTTGAAAATGAACAAGATGGCCGCCGATCTGTCAAAAGTCATGTGAAAACTTCCGTAACTTCGGAACCCTACGTCTCCGAAGGACGAGGTTTTGGACCAACAGCTCGGCGTCACCCTAGGTATGTCCTGAAAGCAGTTTCAGCGACAAAATTTTTTGAGGCCTGAAATGGCCAGAAAATGGTTGACACCTAGAGTCGGCGGTACGCCACCAGTTTAAGTGAAAATCCGGAGTTGATCGGACAAACGGTTCCCGAGATATCTTAATTCGAAAATAAAAACTTAAAAACCAATATGGTGCAAATTTGCCAAATACGCCAAACTAGGAGCAACAGGGCCCGTGTTTGGGCTTAATTAAGTCAGGACGGGTGTGTTAAACCCTATCCTGGTGTCAAAAACTTGTTTTTACTATTAACTTTTGAATTATGACCAAAAAACACTAAAAATTGAATATCTCAGAAACGTAAAGTCGTAAAAATTTGAAAAAAAAGTTATAAAAATACTATAAATATGGTGCTATAATGTACATTAATTAAAAATAAAAAATTCTGAAAAAAGTCGATAAAAATTATGAAAATATTATTTTTATAGAAAATACTTAATATCTTAAAAACTATAAAACCTTAAAATCTAAAACTTAGTGTCTCTATTAAACTAATGAGCGCGCTAAGGCTTGCAGTTGAAAATTCTTGAAAACTTGATCAGGGTCGAAGATACAATAGTCCAATTGTTGTAAAATTCTAACTCCCTTTAAAAATCGGGGGTTGTAGTAAAACGAAAATTTATTCCAGGTACCTTCTCAACCGCAGCAGGCGGTATCGGTTGCGAAGTTTCAGGCGTCTGGCTCCTCTCCTTCGTGTTTTTCAGGCCACGTGGTTTTTGGTTTTTCCAGAATAAAACCTTGATCTTCAGGTTTTTCTGGTTTCTTGGTGGTCGGGATGGTGTGCGGGGGCGACGCCCACACCTTTCTCAAATAAAAAAGGTGGGTCGTCGATCTCGTTCGAGTAGCGTAATCAGTTGAAAGTTTTTCTTCAAAGTTTAACCTCCAAAATTAGAGGTTTCCAGGTGTTTTTCAGGTGTTTTCCAAGTTTCACTGAAATACGGGAGCTCACTTTCACTGAGGCGTGTAGCCTGCACAATTATGCACTCACAGACACCAAAATCTTTAAAATCCGACCACTTTATACCAGTTTTTTGAATTTTTATCACAGGAGCGTAACAGAAAACGTGGCGTTCGCGGCAACAGTTGGAGCCAGACTGGTTAGGTTAGGTTAGGTTAGGTTTTTTTTTTTTTTTTTGGCAGGAGTGGGAAATCCCCACGGACACCTCGACTATCTCACGGCTGTGAGACAGTCGAGGTAGTGTCGGACTCGAACCGACTAAAACCCACTCCTGCTCTGCTAGTGTCCCCCTGACATAGTCAGAGACCTTTTTAAGCTTGTTTTGTTTTTTTACTGCCGTTTGCTTGATTATTAACCGTTAATTTTGAAAAAGTTTACTATAATTGACATGCATGTTCTGTATTTAATTTATAAATCCGACGTTAATTTATTATTTAATTTAAGAGCTACGTTTTTCTATACTTATACCTAAATATCTTTTCTATTAAGAAATATTCATATTTGGAAAAGCATAGTTTTATTTTTGTTTATTTCTTTCAATTACTTTTGTTGTGACTAATAAGCAGTACTCCAATAAGATATTTCTTGATTTATTTTCAGACATAAGCTTTTGTATGCTGTTTTTGTTTAAGCTTGTCTCTAGTTTCCGTTCGACATTGTATCGCTCTGCCTCAAACACTGGGCATTCCGTTAGGATGTGTGCGATCGACTCTACTTTATTTGGTTCACAGATGCACGCTGGGTTCTCCTTACACTTAAAACGATGCAGGTATTCGGAGAACCCACCGTGCCCCGTCATGAATTGTGTGAGTATTCCTGCCGGTTTCATTTTTTTCACAATCTTGTAGGCGTCGATCGCATCTGGGAGGAACATCTTGGTGACACTTGCTGTGTCACCTTGCTGGTACCTGTGGTTCCATTCGTCAAGCGACTCCATACGGATCTGCCGCCTGACGAATGAAACGGGGCACAGGTCATAGTCCGGCTTCTTCTTCGACCTCAAGGCAGCTTCCTTCGCGAGTTGGTCGGCTCGCTCGTTGCCCTCCAAACCCGCGTGGGCTTTGATCCAGAACAAGGAGACACTCTTGTTCTGGAGCTTACAGCGTCGAATGGTGTCCCTCGTTTCCACAGCCAAGGGATGGGGACAGCTAACATTTACGACCGACTGAAGGGCCGCCTTGGAGTCGCTGAAGATGCCGAATGTCGAGTCATTGCGCCTGAGCACCTCGCCTGCCGCTCTTTGTAGGGCTAGAAGCTCCGCCTGGTAGACGGTGCAGTAGGACGGCAAAGCAAGTTTGAGGGCCCTAGTTTCGGTGGCACCATTCCACAAAGATAGCGCCGCTCCGACTTTGCCCTCAATCTTGCTGCCGTCTGTGAATATACGCACAGCGAAATCACTGTGGTTCCTGTATTGTTCCTCGTCTACCAGGCTTCCGAACTCTAGGTTCAGATGGTCCGCGGGGTGCGGAGCCTCTGCTGCTGGAGCCATTCGCTCAACCTCCCTGCCTCCTAGCACGGACTGGGGCACCCCCTTCCTGGCCTCGTACAGCGCAGCGACTTCCCGTATACGAAGGTCAAGTGGGAGTATCCCAGCCAGCACCAGTGCCGAGTTTAGGGAGACCGTGCGGTAGGCTTTGCATAGCTTCTGAGCAAAACCCCTCTGGACCACGCTGAGCTGTTTTATTACCCCTAGTTTTTTGGCGGCAGGCGCCCATGCACTTGCAGCGTAGAGGATGATAGGTTCGACTGCTGCCGTGTAGATGACGCGGATGATCTCCGGATGAAGGCCCCAGCTCACTTTGGCCGCTCGTGCCAGCTGTTTGTAAATATTCACAGCTTTTCTGCATACGTTGGCGACGTGGGTGTTGAAAGTGAGCTGGTGGTCGACGGTGAGCCCCAGTATTTTTATTTCTTTAGACATGCCAATGTCTACCCCGCCCATGCTCAGGAGCGGGAGGTTAGGTTAGGTTAGGTTAGGTTTGCTTCGGGAAGTACCTGTGTCGCATAAGCAGGGAGCCGGACGCCCGGTGCCATCACTGCGTCCACTGTCTGGGGGACACGGCGCGGCATACGCTGGCCGAGTGTGTCGCGTGGGATGAGCCGCGCCGTGCCCTCGTTACAGAGGTAGGAGGAGACCTGTCGCTGCCGACCGTTGTTCGCTCGATGGTTGGTAGCGCAGAGGCCTGGGACGCGGTGATGACCTTCTGCGAAGCCGTCATGTCGCAGAAGGAAGCTGCGGAAAGGGAGAGGGAGATAACAACCTCCCGCCCATCCCGTAGCAGACGCACCGGGCGTCGGCAGAGGGCAGACAACGCCCTCTTCCGGCCCCCCTAAACAGGTCCAGGGGCGACGGATTCGGGGACATCCGTCGCCCCCCATCACACTGGACCCGAGACGGCGGCGCGTAGTGTTCCACGCGCGCCTCTCCTAGACGTATCGGGGGGAGTTTTACACCTCACTCCCCCCCGAGACGAGGCCTGCAGCTCAAGCGGGCCGGCACTAGTCCGGGGCAGCGGAAGTCGCATCAGATCCCGTTGCCCCCCGACGTAAGTGTGCGAGGGAACACCGGTGTGGTTTTAGTCAGTACGAGTCTGACAGACCCCTCCGCTCTCCCCAGGGCGGAGGACATCCATTGAGGATTTCCACATCGAGAAAAAAAAAAAAAAAAAAAAAAGGTTAGGTTAGGTTAGGTTAGGTTAGGTTTTTTTTTTTTTTTTTTTTTTTTGTTTTGGCAGGAGTGGGAAATCCCCACGGACACCTCGACTATCTCACGGCTGTGAGGCAGTCGAGGTAGTGTCGGACTCGAACCGACTAAAACCCACTCCTGCCCCGCCAGTGTCCCTCTGACATGATCAGAGACCTTTTCTGCTGATGTGTATCCTTTATCACGATGGATTTTTTAAGAGGCCGAAGAGACCACGCTCTGCGATTAATTTTGACTAGATCTATAAATACTTTTAACTGCTGCAATGATGTTATATTTATGTTTTCTATTTTAATTTACTATATAAAAGTTGCTATTTTACCAAATATCATTTACTATTTATAAGTTGCTAAATATTAAAAACTATTTATTCTAAATACAAGTTACAGTATATATATATGGTTCTGCTACACTTTATGTTTTAGTACTTATTCTTTTATTTTTACAATTTATTTATACATATTTTGTCCCCACTATTTATGCCCCTCACGTTGGTTCTTTTATTTTTTGTTATCTAGATATGGATTTCTTTCTATGATATAGACCTTGTATACTTATTATACAATTGTATATCAGTGTTTTAACCAAAATTTATTTAAATTTATTTCCCAATTTATTATTTTTAAAAATACAATTTTAGTCCGAAATAGGGTTCCAACCAATTTGACACAACTTGACGATGCCACTAGAGTTGACTTACGGTCGAGTATAATTCTAGCCACTTTCTCATGAAAGTGGCTCCAATTGCCGCCCCCCATTAAGCCAACCCTAGCGGTTCGCTCAATGCGTCTGCAATCTGGTTGTGTCAAACTGGTCATCTTTGTGCACGTGGAAGTGGGCGCATCGACAACTTTAGCAATACGCTATGGTTGCTCGCGCGAATGCGTCCCACTTCCGACGTACCGGGCATTCTTCGCTGAACGCATTGTGCGAGTGTTCCCCCAGCTTGGCTCTAGTGCAGTTCACGCACACCGCTGCTTCGCCTATGAGCTTATCTGGGCAGTCCACCCTCAAGTGCGGACCGCCGCAGTGGCTACATAGGTCGGCCGGCTCCGTACACAGGCGCTTGCCATGGCCGTACGCTAAGCAGCGGGTACACTGCACCAGAGGCGTCTGATCCTCGACGCGCACTCTCTGGAGGTCAATACGGAGCTTGCCTCCTTCGAGTGCCCTCCTCCAGATTGCTGGGGAGACACTCAGCACAATGCTGTTCACGTGTGGGTTTCGTGACTTTTTGCGGAACTTAATAGATATTTTCTGTTCCTCGTCCTCGAGGCCGTGAAAGATCTCCCTATTCTGGTTCTTTAGGGCTCTCAGTACTTCCTCGTCACTGTGTACTAACAGCACGTCCCTAAGAACCAGAAGCGGGTCCCGATTCTTCACCGCCTCGACGACGAGGTTCTCTCCGGCCGATTCGAGTCGCTTTTTCAGCTTTTCTCTCTCCTCCCTTGTTGCGCACCCCATGATGACTTTTTGGTCCTTGGCCTTTCGGACCCTCTCTACGCGCACCCAGCCCTCCTTCGCGTCCACCGCTTTTCGCACTCTTTCGAGGACATCGGCCCCCGTATCCATCTCCTGTGTTGAGGAGACAACCACGGAGTGGAGCGTCGTACGCCCCAGGGACTGTGCCCCGGTGTGGCTCTTACTGACGGCCGCAACACTCGCGTAGGTTGTCTCCCCCGCACTTTCCCTGCTGGCCAGACTGTCTCGGAGCCTTTCAAGTTTGTCAGAGTTGTCCCTCAACTCCGACATGTGCTCCTTCAGGGTGTTGAGGAGCTCAGTCTGGCCAGCAAGAACATCGACAGGAATGGATTGGGGTCCGAGGTCAGCAGTGGGTGCGGGTTCCGGTACGGCGATGGGTGCGCCAGCGGCCTTGCCGCGCTCGGACTCTTTCACCAGCTCATAAAGCCTGTTTATGGCTTCGAGCACCGCAGTTTTAATCTCGGCCTTTAGGTTGCGAGAGTTGCCTAAATTAAGCTTGGCCTTATTCAGGCAAGCTCTCGCCTCCTCAGTGCGACTGCGGTGCCTAGCCTCAGGCTTTTTGAGCGGCGCAGGAGGGTCAACAGGAGCTCGGCGCGTCCCCTGAGTGGCAGGGGCCCCCTGAGAGGCGGAAGGAGTGTCGTCTCCGAAGGAGATTCTCCTCCTCGCGCCAGCAGGCGAAAGTCCCGCATTCTCAGGTGATCGCGTCGAGCCCCCGGAGGCCAACGTCTTAAGAGTAGCAGATGGGGTGCGGAACATGTTGGTTAAGAGACGCAGAAAATAAAAGGAAGATCGAACCCCTGTAAAGTGGGAGCTCGCCTTGGACACTGGACTATTCTGTGTCCCTGTAAAGGGGGGTACACAGAAAATAATAAATAATAGCTAATCAATTAAAACTAAACTGTAAAAATATAGATTAATAATTTCAAGTCGTAAGTGAGCCTTGCAGACTCAGTCAAAATGTTAAAATGTAAAGATATCTCACTAAAAACCTTCCAAAACCCTAACTAAAGCAAATTCAAACAAAATTACAAAAAAACAAAACTTTGCCGAAATTCCCACGTCTACCTTCCTATAGACCAGAGGGCGGGTGGGTGGGCAAATTTTATTTGAGCTAGCCGGGCGTGAGGGGTGTCCAGAGACGCGTCTCCGCGCGGGCTAGCGATCTACGAAATAAAACGGGGTAGGTGCCGAACAAAAATTTGGACTTTTGGTCAAAAAACCAGTTTTTGAAACAAACAATTTTGGTTTTCAACCCCCAACCTGAAGACCGGCTCACGGAACGCGGACCAGAAAGCAGGGATGAAGGGTGAGTACTATTGAATCTATAATCTAACGTTACTTTTGAAATAGAATTTGGAAAAAGACTAAATTTTGATGATTTTGTATGAAAATTCAAAAAATTTCCAAGGGTTGTAGGGGAAGTTTTTTTTTTTTTTTTTTTTTTTTTTTTTTTTTTATACGCGCGTGCAGGTGAGTGCGATATGGTCAAAACGTAGGCGGAGGCCTAGTAAGGTCTAAAAATGCTGAAAACAGCTTCAAAATCGCACGTCAGGAAACGAAGATATCGGTTAGGTTAGGTTAGGTTAGGTTAGGTTAGGTTAGGTTGTTCCGCAGGGGTCGGTGCTGGGGCCCCCCTTGTGGAACATCGGATTCGATTGGCTGTTGCGGGGAGCCCTCCTCCCGGGCACCAGTGTCATTTGCTACGCGGATGACACTCTCCTCACTGCCCGGGGGAGGAGCTTCGGGGATGCGGCCTGTCTGGCCTCGGCTGGTGGATCCTTGGTGGCAGAGAGGATCCGCCGCCTGGGATTGAGGGTGGCGCTGCACAAGACGGAGGCCGTGTTCTTTCGCGGTCCCCGGCAGCGCTGCCCTCCCGACGCCCACATAGTCGTAGAAGGCGTCAGGATAGGGGTCCAGCCCCAGATGAAGTATCTGGGCCTGGTGCTGGACGTCAGGTGGCGCTTCGGCCCGCATTTCAGCGGGCTGTCGACGCGCCTGTTAAAGGCCGCGGACGCCCTCTCGTGGCTTCTCCCGAACCTGGGGGGGCCCAAGGCGAAATGCCGGCGCCTCTATGCCGGCATCTTGCGGAGCATGGCCCTATACGGGGCCCCCATCTGGGCGGACTCCCTCCATAGGAGGGAGAATGCGACCGCCATCCGCAGGCCCCAGCGGGCCATTGCACAGCGGGTGGCGAGGGCCTACCGCTCAGTGGGCTTCTCGGCGGCGTGCGCTCTGGCCGGCACCCCTCCTTGGGAGTTGGAGGCTTGGGTGCTCGCCAGAGTGTACGAATGGACGGCGCGCCGGAAGGCGCTTGGGGAGCGCCCCATGGGCGAAGAGCGGGAGGCCGTGCGGCGAGAGGCGAGGGACGCCATCGTCCTCCATTGGTCGGAGGACCTCGCCAGCGCCGCCTTTGGCCGCCGGACGTTGGACGCGCTCGGTCCGGTCCTGCAAGGCTGGCTCGAGCGGTCCCACGGTTTCCTCTCTTTCCGTCTGGTGCAGGTGTTGTCCGGGCATGGCTGTTTCGGATCGCACCTGCACCGGATCGGGAGGGAGGAGACCCCGGCGTGCCACGACTGCGGCGCGCCGGTAGACACGGCGCAGCACACCCTCGAGGTGTGCCCGGCTTGGTCCGAGCTGCGCCGCGGTCTGACCGCGGTGGTCGGACTGGACCTCTCGCTTCCCGGCGTGGTCGACGCCATGCTGGGGAGCGAGGAGGCCTGGTCAGCAGTCGCCTCCTTTTGCGAGGACGTAATGTCGCAAAAGGAGGAGGCGGAGCGCGCGCGGGAGGACGATCCTCTCGCTGCGCCGCTCCGCAGACGAAGGGGTCGGAGAAGGCGTCGTCCTCTCCCTCCCCATGGTGACGGGCGGGCGACAGGCGCGGGGGTGCCTTCGCCCGCATTGCACCCGTCACCTTCGTCTGTCATTCCCAACCCCCCACACCCGTGAGGGCGTGAGGGGTCCGCCATGAAGGGCAATCGTCGGCGGAGGACTGGACGCAAAGGCTATGCCGGTTTCCCAGTTCCCCGCCACTCGGACGAAGCGGGAATGCCGCTGGGTCGTTTTAGTGGGTATACCGGGTCCGCCCGGGGAGTCCCACATACCCCTCTCATCCCCCGATGAGAGGGTATGCGTAATGCATTTTTTTCCCAGCGACAACAAAAAAAAAAAAAAAAAAAAAAAAGGTTAGGTTAGGTTGGGGTGCGTTGTCAGAATTCCTCCTCGTGTGCCTGATGGCTGCTGGTCCCTCTCGATACGTCTGGAGGGAACAGCAGTTACTGGGCCGGTGCACCCTGGGCGCGGCAGTATCCTTCCCCGAGGAATGGGAAGAGATTCTTATTCTTCGGGGAATGTTACTGTCCGTGGCTAATATTCTGACATGGGAGGGGGTCCAACCTGGACCGACGGGGCGTTCTTCCGCGTGACCCTCTGAAAAGCAGAGGGCACAGCGGAGGACGCGGCCATGCCGCTGAGGTGCAGGCGCACCAACGTGGCATTTGTCGTCTCTCCTCTAGGAGCATTCTTAGAAGAGAGAACTTTCGGCGGGTTCGCTGAGCCGGGTTGGCCGGACAGCGAACGGAGGCATGTCTAATGCCGCCGTCGGGGGCTTGGCTTAACTGCCTGGCCCAGAGGAAGGATACCTCTAAGATAAAAAACCACCTAATCCTAAGTTTCGAGGCGCGGCGAGAGGATGAATGGCTGGAGGGTGTCCAGTCATTAGCGCCTCCCCTGTAGGGCACCTGCCGCACCCTACAGTATTGGGCTTACCTAGGTAAAAGGCTCTGCCTAGGTGGACGAATATTTCCTTACTACTCGTGGGAACAAAATGGATGATTTGAAAAATATAAAAGAAAAGAAGTTGGTGGAGAAGGCGGACGCAGTGGCAGACTCTGGCACTGCGTCCCTGAAGATGGGAGCAGAGGCTCCAGCGGAACCACTCGTGGTTCTGGAGAGGGTGTGTATGTCGGAGTCTGACACTCCGCAAACAGTTGCGGCCACTCCCTCCAAGTTTTGGGGAAAGCGGCCGCGCGTTTGTGAGTCGGCTGCGCGGTCGGCGGGTTTGTCTTCGAGCGAGGAGAACCTGCCGGCCGCCAAGGTGCCGACAGCCAAGAGGGGCAGAGGTCGCGGGACATCTTCCGGAGCAGCCACTCCGGCAGCGTCACGCGACATCCGGGGCCGCTTTCTAAAGCGCCCCGATACGCCGTTGACCAGCGGAGCGAGTGACTCTGATCATGTTGCATCCGCGGTCTCGGTCGACGAAGTGGGAGGGGTCACCGTCTCTCTTGTGGGCACAAGGGCGGAGGCCAGTGCCGCGAAGCGTGCGCAGAGCAGAGCGGTCGCGGCTGATGAGGTCGCCGAAATGGCCCGTCAGGCCCGAGAGCGGCGGTCTGCCCACGCGGCCAATGAGGAGAGCCTCACGGCAGAGGCTCTGAACCGCCAGGTGATGGACGGCGTGGACGTTGTCCTGAAGGTTGCCACTAAGTCCGGTAACCTGAAGGGCTCGTTCATGCGCGCCCTCAAAGAGGCGGCAGAAGGGATCAGGGAGGCAGTAGAGGTTCTCCATGGCCGTACGACTTCGGAGGAAACGGCGAGGTTGTGGAGGGAGAACACCCGTCTCCGATCCGAGCTGGAGGACCTCAAGCGGGAGTTTGCCGCTCAGCGGAGTGTCGGGCAGCAGCAAGCAGATCGCGCATCGGCAGCTGCGCCTGCGGCGCCACCATCTCTAAGCTTGACAGACTACGACATAGACAGGGTGGCGAGAATCTGCATGGTGCAGTGTGGGGGTATGGTGAGTGCCCGCCTGGAGGCAATCGAATCTCGGCTTCTGCCAGCTGAAAACCTCCGGCCCCCACTTGCGGCAGATAGGCGGAGGACGGAAGAGTCCGCCAGGACGAAGCCCACGCAGGTGGCTCAGAAACCTGCGGAGGGGACCAATAAGTCCGTGGCAGGCCCCAGGAAGCCCGTGGAAGGTGCGTCCGCGCCCCCTCTACAAACGCCCGAGCTCCCAGCGGCGGCTTCTCCTGCCCACGTGATGGTGGGTAAAAGGGGCCGCCGCAAGAAGAAGGCAGCGGGTACGACCGCGCCCCCTTCTACCCAAGAGACCACACTCCCGGTGACCGCGCCTCCCACTCAAGAGGCATGGACGACCGTGGTGAAGAGGGGCCGCAAAAAGAGGGCATCGCAGCCGATACCCCCTCAGAGACCGACTCGTCCAGAGGGCACGAGGCCGCCCAAGGTCACTACCCCACGCTCCGAGGCTGTAGTAATTACACTGCAACCCGAAGCTGCAAACAGGGGGGTGACCTACAAGTCGGTCCTGGCGGAAATGAGGCAGAAGCTGACGTTCAGCGAATTCGGCACCCCAGCTGGCTTCGTTTTCAGAACGGCAGCCACGGGTGCCAAAGTGCTTCAGGTGTCGGGTGCTGCAAGGCAGGAGAGGGCGGACAATCTGGCCGCCAAGCTCCGGGAAGTCCTCAAGCCTGAAGACGCCCGAGTGTCCAGGCCCACTATAATGGCTGAATTGCGCGTAGATGGGCTGGATGACTCGGTGACCCCCGAGGAAGTAGTGGCGGCCATTGCCCGAAATGGTGGGTGCCCACCTGAGAATGTGGTGGTCGGTGAAATTCGCAGCAGCGCGGACGGGCTGGGCACGGTTTGGGTGCGGTGCCCGGTAGCGGCTGCGAACAAGACTGCGGATAGCGGTCGGTTGTTGGTGGGTTGGGTGTCTGCCAGGGTTAAACTCCTACCGAGGCGGGCTCTGCAGTGCTTCCGGTGCCTGGAAAAGGGGCATGTCCGGGCACAGTGCACTGCACAGATCGATCGCAGCGAATTATGTTTCCGCTGCGGTCAACCCGGCCACAAGGCGGCCCAGTGCTCCGAAGCTCCAAACTGCAGCCTTTGCGCAGCTGCAGGGAAGCCCACGGAGCACAGACTTGGCGGGAAGGCCTGCAAGGCACCCAAACCCAAGAAAAGGAGGTCTAGGGCTGTCGGAGGACCTGCGCCTCTCCCACAGCCCGACTCCCGACCCAGGGAAGGAGGAGCCGAGGAAATGGAATGTCATTGATGGCACAACTCCGTTTCCTCCAGGGTAACATCAACCACGCCGCCAGAGCTCAGGATCTATTGCTCCAGAGCATGGCGGAGTGGTCGATCCACGTGGCTGTGGTCGCCGAGCCGTATTTTGTCCCCCCCCGCGATAACTGGGCAGGGGACCTGGACGGTTTGGTGGCCATCATAGGCGGGACTCTTGTCAGTCCGTCCCGAGGACACGGCTGGGTGGCCGCCCTCGTGGATGGCATAGTCACAATTGGGGCATATTTCTCTCCCAACAAGAGTCTCGCTGACTTCGAGCAGTTCCTTGTCGAGCTAGGTGCCGTCGTAAGCCGGTTCTACCCTCGCCCGGTGCTGTTGCTCGGGGATCTCAACGCCAAGTCTGCGGCTTGGGGATCCCCGACCACCGATCCTAGGGGTGAGGTGTTGGAGGAGTGGGCGGTCGAGACCGGCCTGACCGTCCTGAATCGGGGCTCGGTGTACACGTGCGTGCGGCAGCGGGGCGGGTCCATAGTCGACGTGTCGTTCGCAAGCTCCGCTGTTGCGGGCCGTGTGCGCGACTGGCGAGTTGCCGTAGAGGTGGAGACGCTGTCGGACCATCGATATATTCGATTTGACGTCTCCACCCAGACTGCGGGTGGCGGTCGCCCATCGGCCCCGCAAATGGACGGTCCTCGTTGGTCGTACAAACGACTTGACAGGGAACTTCTCGAGGAGGCCGCAATCCTCCAGGCCTGGGTCCGGGAATCGCTGACGAACGAACCCGTCGACGTCGAAGCGGAGGCGCTGTGGTTCCACGGGGCGATGACGCAAATTTGCGATGCGTCCATGCCCCGTGTCACCCCACCCACAAGGCGCCAGCTGTACTGGTGGTCCGCCGTAATCGCGCAATTGCGCGTGGCGTGCGTGGAGGTGAGACGCCAGTACACCCGATACCGGAGAAGACGACGTCGGGTTCCGGAAGAAGAGGCCGCGCTGTATGAGGTGTACCGCGCGGCGAAGGAGACTTTGTGGCTGGCCGTCGGCGAGGCGAGGACTCGAGCCAGGGAAGAGATGTTGTCGACCCTAGACGTAAATCCGTGGGGGCGCCCTTATCGTGCGGTTCGAGGGAAACTTCGTGCCTGGGCGCCCCCACTCACTGAGAGTCTGCAACCTCAACTGCTGGAGGAAGTGGTCGCGAATCTCTTTCCTGCTAGAGAAGAGCATATACCGCCGCCGATGGCTTTTCCCACAGCCACAGAGCCAGAGGATGAGGAGGACGTCAGCGTCCCTGAGGTGACACAGGCAGAGATGAGGGTGGCAATAACGCGGCTTCGGGCCAAAACCGTTGCCCCGGGGCCCGACGGAGTTCCCGGCGGCGTGCTTGCCCTCGCTCTGAAAGAGCTAGAGCCCCAGCTGAGAGGACTCTACTCAGCTTGTCTTGAGCAGGGCCAATTCCCAAGTCAGTGGAAAACGGGTCGTTTGGTCCTGCTCAGGAAGGCGGGGCGCCCAGCGGACTCGCCGTCCGCATACCGGCCCATAGTGCTGCTGGACGAGGTGGGTAAGCTTTTCGAGCGGATAATTGCTGCCCGCCTCGCCGGCCACTTGTACAGAGAGGGGCCGGATTTGGATGATAGCCAGTTCGGCTTTCGGCATGGGCGCTCCACTGTGGACGCCATAATGCGGGTTAGAGTCCTGGCGGAGGAAGCGGTGTCCCGAGGCGGGGTGATGTTGGCGGTGTCCTTGGACATCTCCAACGCTTTTAACACCCTGCCTTGGAGCTGTATTCGGGAGGCACTGTGCTACCACAAGGTGCCCCCATACCTCCGCCGCATTGTTGGGGCTTATTTAGCGCAAAGGTGTGTCACCTACAGGGGACGCGACGGCGGAGGCCGGCGCGACATATCGTGCGGTGTTCCACAGGGTTCGGTAGTGGGCCCACCCCTGTGGAACATCGGATACGATTGGGTGCTGAGAGGCGAGCTCCAACCGGGGGCGGCCCTGGTGTGTTACGCGGACGACACGCTGGTCACGGCCCGGGGGAGCTCGTACAGGGAGGCAGCGTTGCTGGCGACAGCTGCGGTCTCGCAGGTTGTGGGCCGCATAAGGCGCCTGGGCCTGGAGGTGGCCCTCGCCAAGTCGGAGGCCATGGTCTTTCACGGCCCCCGGCGGGCGCCGCCGCCGGGAGCACATATTGTGGTCGGGGGGACCCAAATTGCTGTCGAGTCCACCATGAAGTATCTGGGATTGGTGCTCGACAGCCGTTGGGACTTCGGCCCCCACTTTCGGCGTCTGGCGCCCAAGTTGATGGGCGCGGCGGGCGCGCTCGCAACGCTGCTTCCCAATCTGGGGGGCCCGAGCACCGCCTGTAGGAGATTGTACTTGGGGGTTCTGCGATCCATGGCCCTGTACGGGGCCCCGGTGTGGGCCTCTGACCTGACGGCTGGCAGCATCGCGATGCTGCGAAAACCGCAGAGGGCGATGGCCGTCAGGTCTATCAGGGGGTATCGCACAATCTCCTACGAGGCGGCTTGTGCACTGGCCGGGTCGCCACCCTGGGACCTAGAGGCTAGGGTCCTCGCGTCACTGTACCGGTGGCGCGAGGAAGCGCGGACGCGGGGCTGTGAACCGATGCAGCGAGAGATCGATCTGCGTCGGTCTCAGCTCCGCGAGGTCCTGGTGGCGGAGTGGCGGGATAGGCTTTTGCGCCCTACCGCCGGCCTCGCTACCATTGAGGCGATCCGACCAGTGCTCGAGGAATGGCTCGAGAGGAGGCACGGCTCCCTGTCGTTTCGGGCGACGCAGGTGTTCTCGGGGCATGGTTGCTTCGGGAAGTACCTGTGTCGCATAAACAGGGAGCCGGACGCTCGGTGTCATCACTGCGTCCACTGTCTGGAGGACACGGCGCGGCATACGCTGGCAGAGTGTGCCGCATGGGAGGAGCCGCGCCGTGCCCTCATAACAGAAGTCGGAACCGACCTGACGCTGCCGGCCGTTGCTCGTTCGATGGTCGGGAGCGCAGAGTCGTGGGACGCGGTGATCTCCTTCTGTGAAACCGTCATCTCACAGAAGGAGGCTGCGGAAAGGTTGAGGGAAGTCGAAAGCACTCTCCCGACCCGCAGCAGACGTACCGGGCGTCGGCGGAGGGCGGACCACGCCCTCTTCCAGCCCCCCTAAACGGGTTCAGAGGGACGGCGGACTTGGGGACGTCCG
Organism: Eugnorisma glareosa; assembly: GCA_947578425.1. Taxonomy (NCBI): domain Eukaryota; kingdom Metazoa; phylum Arthropoda; class Insecta; order Lepidoptera; family Noctuidae; genus Eugnorisma; species Eugnorisma glareosa. Next base: position 60,665 of record CANPUN010000004.1, on the reverse strand, counting down.
CCGCCCCCCCCATATAACTGGACCCGAGGCGGTGGCGCGTAGTGTTCCACGCGCGCCCCTACTGAGGTCGCGGGGGGAGTACACCTCACTCCCCTCGCAGAATTGAGGAGGCCCGCGGAGGCGGGCCGGCACTAGCCGGGGATCGTGGAAGGCGCACTAGTTCCCATGATCCCCGGTGCAAGTGTGGGAAGGGAACACCGGGGTGGTTTTTAGTCAGTTTGAGTCTGACAGACCCCTCCGCCCGCCCCAGGGCGGGGGACATCCGTGAGGATTTTCCACCCCGAAACCAAAAAAAAAAAAAAAAGGTTAGGTTAGGTTAGGTTAGGTTAGGTTTTTTTTTTTTTTTTTTTTTTTTTTTTTTTTTGGCAGGAGTGGGAAATCCCCACGGACACCTCGACTGTCTCACTAGTTTGTGAGACAGTCGAGGTAGTGCCGGACTCGAACCGGCTAAAACCCACTCCTGCCCAGCCAGTGTTCCTCTGACATGAGGATCAGAGCCCTTGTTTTCTGGCTTTTTGACTTAGGTCTACTAATAGGCGGCCGCGAAGACCATTTTTATTTAGTTCTATTTCTTTTACGTTTTTGTTTGTTACGTATTTTAACACGCATCTATTTTCTAAATATGTGTAACTACTATTTATATGCAGTATTTTACTACATCTTTTATTTAGTCTTATTATGATATATTTTACCCTACTATATATATGTATTATAATATTATACTACTGTTTAATAGATCCTATTTATGTCCTTATACTATTTAACTTATATTTATTTATGAAATACCTTATATTTATGCCCGTATACTAATTATTTGCCTATTTTTATTTGTTTTTCTATCTTATTTTTTCGTTTTTATTTTGTTTTGCGATCTTTTCTTTTTATTTCTACAATATTTAGACTATATACTTAATATATAACTAAATATCATATATTTTTACAGCTAACTTATTTAAATTTTTTACTATTATTATTTGTCTACAAGATTTACGAAATTGGTTTTGGCCTTTAATTGAGTTTCGATGATTTTTTGTAACCAGTTCGGGACAACTTTGCGGTTGCGCCAGGGCTGACTCCCGATTCAGCTTAACTGAAGGCACTTTCTCACAAAAGTGACTCCAGTTAACATTCCTCACAGAGCCAACCCCAGTGGTTCGCTCCATGCTTCTTTTTTCTGGTTGTCTCGAATTCGTACTCTCTGTGTACTCGGAAGTGGGCGCACCGACAACTTTAGCAGTATGCTATTGCTGCTCTTGCGAATGCGTCCCACTTCCGTCTTACTGGGCATTCGGAACTGAACGCATTGTGTGAGTGTTCCCCCTGCTTGGCCCTGGTGCAGTTTACGCACACCGCTGCTTCGCCGATGTGCTTGTCAGGGCAGTCCATCCTAAGATGTGGACCACCACAATGGCAGCATAAATCGGCCGGCTCCGTGCAGAGACGCTTGCCATGGCCGTATGCCAAGCAGCGGGTGCACTGCACCAGAGGCGTCTGGTCTTCGACGCGCACCCTCTGGAGGTCTATCCTGAGTTTGCCTCCTTCGAGTGCCCTCCTCCAGATCGTGGGGGACACACTCAGCACAATGCTGTTGACGTGGGGGTTTCTCGTCTTTTTGCGATATTTTACTGCTATTCTTTCCTCCCCCTCGCCGAGGTCGTGAAAAATCTCCCGGTTCTGGTTCTTAAGGGCTTTAAGTACATCATCGTCGCTGTGCACTGACAACACGTCCCTAAGAACCAGAAGTGGGTCCCGGTTCGCCACTTCCTCGACGACGAGGTTTCCTCCGGCCACCTTCAGTCGTTCCTTTAATTTAGATCTCTCTTCTCTTGTTTTACACCCCATAATTATCTTCCTGTCTTTTGCTTTTCTGACTTTCTCTATCCGCACCCAGCCTTCCTTCGCGTCCACCGCTTTTCTTACTTTTTCCAGGATTTCGTCCCCCGTATCGATATCTTGTGTCGAGGAGACGACCACGGAGTGCAGCGTCGTTCGCTCCAGGGCCTGAACCCCAGTGTGGCACCTTCTGACGGCCGCTACACTCGCGTAAGTTTTCTCCTCTTCACTTTCCCTGGTAGCCAGACTGTCTCGGATTTTCACCAATTCCTCAGAGTTTGCCTTTATTAGCGAAATGTGCTCTTTCATTGTGTTCACGAGCTCAGTCTGGCTAGCAAGAGACTCGAGATTCGACTGGGAACTGCAAGCAGCAGCAGTGGGCACGGGTTCCGGTAGGGCTATGGGTGCGGTAGGAGCTCGGTCTCGCTCCGACTCCTTGACCAGCTCAAAAAGCCTGTTTATGGCCTCGAGCACCGCAGCCTTAATATCTGTCCTGAGGTTGCGAGAGTTGCCCAAATTGAGCTTTGCCTTGTTTAGGCAAGCTCTCGCCTCCGCAGTGCGACTAGGATATCTGGCCTCAGGCTTTTTGAGCGGTTTTGTGGCATCCGCAGCGGCTCGACACGGCCCCGGAGTGGCAGGTCCCCCCTGGGTGGCGGAAGGAGTGTCGTCTCCGAAGGAGATTCTCCTTCTCGCATCAGCAGGCGAAGGTCCCGCTTTCTCCGCCGATCGCGGCGAGCCACTGGAGCCTTGTGCCCTCACGGTGCTGGACGGGGTGCGAAACATTTCTAGTCCTGGGAGTGAGCAGTCAACCGGACCCCTGTAAAGAGGAGGTCAGCTATTTTCACTCGAGAGGACTATCAGAGGTCACTGGCACTTCTGTGTCCCTGTAAAGAGGGGAGCACAGTAAGTAATTAATAAAGTTAAAATGAAGAGATATGTATAGTCGTTTATTAATTGAACGACGTCACGTAAAGTTATTGTATGACTTTGAAGTCCCGGTCAAACTTTAAGAAGCGCTACTTCCCTAAAAACCCTGTAAAAAGGCCTAGCCTTCGTTGAAAGGACTAAAATAAAAAAGAAATAAAAAACAATTTTATCGACTGCTCCAGGTCCACCTTCCTATAGACCAGAGGGCGGGTGGGTGGGCAAATTTTATTTGAGCTAGCCGGGCGTGAGGGGTGTCCAGAGACGCGTCTCCGCGCGGGCTAGCGATCTACGAAATAAAACGGGGTAGGTGCCGAACAAAAATTTGGACTTTTGGTCAAAAAACCAGTTTTTGAAACAAAAAATTTTGGTTTTCAACCCCCAACCTGAAGACCGGCTCACGGAACGCGGACCAGAAAGCAGGGATGAAGGGTGAGTACTATTGAATCTATAATCTAACGTTACTTTTGAAATAGAATTTGGAAAAACACTAAATTTTGATGATTTTGTATGAAAATTCAAAAAATTTCCAAGGGTTGTAGGGGAAGTTTTTTATACGCGCGTGCAGGTGAGTGCGATATGGTCAAAACGTAGGCGGAGGCCTAGTAAGGTCTAAAAATGCTGAAAACAGCTTCAAAATCGCACGTCAGGAAACGAAGATATCAACGTTTCTGTTTAAAACTAACTTCCTAAGGTGGATTTTGGTATATACAGAGACTAATAGAAAAAACGATTTTTTATAAAAATCAACAAGTTTTATTTGAGCTAGCCGGGCGTGAGGGGTGTCCAGAGACGCGTCTCCGCGCGGGCTAGCGATCTACGAAATAAAACGGGGTAGGTGCCGAACAAAAATTTGGACTTTTGGTCAAAAAACCAGTTTTTGAAACAAAAAATTTTGGTTTTCAACCCCCAACCTGAAGACCGGCTCACGGAACGCGGACCAGAAAGCAGGGATGAAGGGTGAGTACTATTGAATCTATAATCTAACGTTACTTTTGAAATAGAATTTGGAAAAAGACTAAATTTTGATGATTTTGTATGAAAATTCAAAAAAATTCCAAGGGTTGTAGGGGAAGTTTTTTATACGCGCGTGCAGGTGAGTGCGATATGGTCAAAACGTAGGCGGAGGCCTAGTAAGGTCTAAAAATGCTGAAAACAGCTTCAAAATCGCACGTCAGGAAACGAAGATATCAACGTTTCTGTTTAAAACTAACTTCCTAAGGTGGATTTTGGTATATACAGAGACTAATAGAAAAAACGATTTTTTATAAAAATCAACAAGTTTTATTTGAGCTAGCCGGGCGTGAGGGGTGTCCAGAGACGCGTCTCCGCGCGGGCTAGCGATCTACGAAATAAAACGGGGTAGGTGCCGAACAAAAATTTGGACTTTTGGTCAAAAAACCAGTTTTTGAAACAAAAAATTTTGGTTTTCAACCCCCAACCTGAAGACCGGCTCACGGAACGCGGACCAGAAAGCAGGGATGAAGGGTGAGTACTATTGAATCTATAATCTAACGTTACTTTTGAAATAGAATTTGGAAAAACACTAAATTTTGATGATTTTGTATGAAAATTCAAAAAATTTCCAAGGGTTGTAGGGGAAGTTTTTTATACGCGCGTGCAGGTGAGTGCGATATGGTCAAAACGTAGGCGGAGGCCTAGTAAGGTCTAAAAATGCTGAAAACAGCTTCAAAATCGCACGTCAGGAAACGAAGATATCAACGTTTCTGTTTAAAACTAACTTCCTAAGGTGGATTTTGGTATATACAGAGACTAATAGAAAAAACGATTTTTTATAAAAATCAACAAGTTTTATTTGAGCTAGCCGGGCGTGAGGGGTGTCCAGAGACGCGTCTCCGCGCGGGCTAGCGATCTACGAAATAAAACGGGGTAGGTGCCGAACAAAAATTTGGACTTTTGGTCAAAAAACCAGTTTTTGAAACAAAAAATTTTGGTTTTCAACCCCCAACCTGAAGACCGGCTCACGGAACGCGGACCAGAAAGCAGGGATGAAGGGTGAGTACTATTGAATCTATAATCTAACGTTACTTTTGAAATAGAATTTGGAAAAAGACTAAATTTTGATGATTTTGTATGAAAATTCAAAAAAATTCCAAGGGTTGTAGGGGAAGTTTTTTATACGCGCGTGCAGGTGAGTGCGATATGGTCAAAACGTAGGCGGAGGCCTAGTAAGGTCTAAAAATGCTGAAAACAGCTTCAAAATCGCACGTCAGGAAACGAAGATATCAACGTTTCTGTTTAAAACTAACTTCCTAAGGTGGATTTTGGTATATACAGAGACTAATAGAAAAAACGATTTTTTATAAAAATCAACAAGTTTTATTTGAGCTAGCCGGGCGTGAGGGGTGTCCAGAGACGCGTCTCCGCGCGGGCTAGCGATCTACGAAATAAAACGGGGTAGGTGCCGAACAAAAATTTGGACTTTTGGTCAAAAAACCAGTTTTTGAAACAAAAAATTTTGGTTTTCAACCCCCAACCTGAAGACCGGCTCACGGAACGCGGACCAGAAAGCAGGGATGAAGGGTGAGTACTATTGAATCTATAATCTAACGTTACTTTTGAAATAGAATTTGGAAAAACACTAAATTTTGATGATTTTGTATGAAAATTCAAAAAATTTCCAAGGGTTGTAGGGGAAGTTTTTTATACGCGCGTGCAGGTGAGTGCGATATGGTCAAAACGTAGGCGGAGGCCTAGTAAGGTCTAAAAATGCTGAAAACAGCTTCAAAATCGCACGTCAGGAAACGAAGATATCAACGTTTCTGTTTAAAACTAACTTCCTAAGGTGGATTTTGGTATATACAGAGACTAATAGAAAAAACGATTTTTTATAAAAATCAACAAGTTTTATTTGAGCTAGCCGGGCGTGAGGGGTGTCCAGAGACGCGTCTCCGCGCGGGCTAGCGATCTACGAAATAAAACGGGGTAGGTGCCGAACAAAAATTTGGACTTTTGGTCAAAAAACCAGTTTTTGAAACAAAAAATTTTGGTTTTCAACCCCCAACCTGAAGACCGGCTCACGGAACGCGGACCAGAAAGCAGGGATGAAGGGTGAGTACTATTGAATCTATAATCTAACGTTACTTTTGAAATAGAATTTGGAAAAACACTAAATTTTGATGATTTTGTATGAAAATTCAAAAAATTTCCAAGGGTTGTAGGGGAAGTTTTTTATACGCGCGTGCAGGTGAGTGCGATATGGTCAAAACGTAGGCGGAGGCCTAGTAAGGTCTAAAAATGCTGAAAACAGCTTCAAAATCGCACGTCAGGAAACGAAGATATCAACGTTTCTGTTTAAAACTAACTTCCTAAGGTGGATTTTGGTATATACAGAGACTAATAGAAAAAACGATTTTTTATAAAAATCAACAAGTTTTATTTGAGCTAGCCGGGCGTGAGGGGTGTCCAGAGACGCGTCTCCGCGCGGGCTAGCGATCTACGAAATAAAACGGGGTAGGTGCCGAACAAAAATTTGGACTTTTGGTCAAAAAACCAGTTTTTGAAACAAAAAATTTTGGTTTTCAACCCCCAACCTGAAGACCGGCTCACGGAACGCGGACCAGAAAGCAGGGATGAAGGGTGAGTACTATTGAATCTATAATCTAACGTTACTTTTGAAATAGAATTTGGAAAAACACTAAATTTTGATGATTTTGTATGAAAATTCAAAAAATTTCCAAGGGTTGTAGGGGAAGTTTTTTATACGCGCGTGCAGGTGAGTGCGATATGGTCAAAACGTAGGCGGAGGCCTAGTAAGGTCTAAAAATGCTGAAAACAGCTTCAAAATCGCACGTCAGGAAACGAAGATATCAACGTTTCTGTTTAAAACTAACTTCCTAAGGTGGATTTTGGTATATACAGAGACTAATAGAAAAAACGATTTTTTATAAAAATCAACAAGTTTTATTTGAGCTAGCCGGGCGTGAGGGGTGTCCAGAGACGCGTCTCCGCGCGGGCTAGCGATCTACGAAATAAAACGGGGTAGGTGCCGAACAAAAATTTGGACTTTTGGTCAAAAAACCAGTTTTTGAAACAAAAAATTTTGGTTTTCAACCCCCAACCTGAAGACCGGCTCACGGAACGCGGACCAGAAAGCAGGGATGAAGGGTGAGTACTATTGAATCTATAATCTAACGTTACTTTTGAAATAGAATTTGGAAAAACACTAAATTTTGATGATTTTGTATGAAAATTCAAAAAATTTCCAAGGGTTGTAGGGGAAGTTTTTTATACGCGCGTGCAGGTGAGTGCGATATGGTCAAAACGTAGGCGGAGGCCTAGTAAGGTCTAAAAATGCTGAAAACAGCTTCAAAATCGCACGTCAGGAAACGAAGATATCAACGTTTCTGTTTAAAACTAACTTCCTAAGGTGGATTTTGGTATATACAGAGACTAATAGAAAAAACGATTTTTTATAAAAATCAACAAGTTTTATTTGAGCTAGCCGGGCGTGAGGGGTGTCCAGAGACGCGTCTCCGCGCGGGCTAGCGATCTACGAAATAAAACGGGGTAGGTGCCGAACAAAAATTTGGACTTTTGGTCAAAAAACCAGTTTTTGAAACAAAAAATTTTGGTTTTCAACCCCCAACCTGAAGACCGGCTCACGGAACGCGGACCAGAAAGCAGGGATGAAGGGTGAGTACTATTGAATCTATAATCTAACGTTACTTTTGAAATAGAATTTGGAAAAAGACTAAATTTTGATGATTTTGTATGAAAATTCAAAAAATTTCCAAGGGTTGTAGGGGAAGTTTTTTATACGCGCGTGCAGGTGAGTGCGATATGGTCAAAACGTAGGCGGAGGCCTAGTAAGGTCTAAAAATGCTGAAAACAGCTTCAAAATCGCACGTCAGGAAACGAAGATATCAACGTTTCTGTTTAAAACTAACTTCCTAAGGTGGATTTTGGTATATACAGAGACTAATAGAAAAAACGATTTTTTATAAAAATCAACAAGTTTTATTTGAGCTAGCCGGGCGTGAGGGGTGTCCAGAGACGCGTCTCCGCGCGGGCTAGCGATCTACGAAATAAAACGGGGTAGGTGCCGAACAAAAATTTGGACTTTTGGTCAAAAAACCAGTTTTTGAAACAAAAAATTTTGGTTTTCAACCCCCAACCTGAAGACCGGCTCACGGAACGCGGACCAGAAAGCAGGGATGAAGGGTGAGTACTATTGAATCTATAATCTAACGTTACTTTTGAAATAGAATTTGGAAAAAGACTAAATTTTGATGATTTTGTATGAAAATTCAAAAAATTTCCAAGGGTTGTAGGGGAAGTTTTTTATACGCGCGTGCAGGTGAGTGCGATATGGTCAAAACGTAGGCGGAGGCCTAGTAAGGTCTAAAAATGCTGAAAACAGCTTCAAAATCGCACGTCAGGAAACGAAGATATCAACGTTTCTGTTTAAAACTAACTTCCTAAGGTGGATTTTGGTATATACAGAGACTAATAGAAAAAACGATTTTTTATAAAAATCAACAAGTTTTATTTGAGCTAGCCGGGCGTGAGGGGTGTCCAGAGACGCGTCTCCGCGCGGGCTAGCGATCTACGAAATAAAACGGGGTAGGTGCCGAACAAAAATTTGGACTTTTGGTCAAAAAACCAGTTTTTGAAACAAAAAATTTTGGTTTTCAACCCCCAACCTGAAGACCGGCTCACGGAACGCGGACCAGAAAGCAGGGATGAAGGGTGAGTACTATTGAATCTATAATCTAACGTTACTTTTGAAATAGAATTTGGAAAAACACTAAATTTTGATGATTTTGTATGAAAATTCAAAAAATTTCCAAGGGTTGTAGGGGAAGTTTTTTATACGCGCGTGCAGGTGAGTGCGATATGGTCAAAACGTAGGCGGAGGCCTAGTAAGGTCTAAAAATGCTGAAAACAGCTTCAAAATCGCACGTCAGGAAACGAAGATATCAACGTTTCTGTTTAAAACTAACTTCCTAAGGTGGATTTTGGTATATACAGAGACTAATAGAAAAAACGATTTTTTATAAAAATCAACAAGTTTTATTTGAGCTAGCCGGGCGTGAGGGGTGTCCAGAGACGCGTCTCCGCGCGGGCTAGCGATCTACGAAATAAAACGGGGTAGGTGCCGAACAAAAATTTGGACTTTTGGTCAAAAAACCAGTTTTTGAAACAAAAAATTTTGGTTTTCAACCCCCAACCTGAAGACCGGCTCACGGAACGCGGACCAGAAAGCAGGGATGAAGGGTGAGTACTATTGAATCTATAATCTAACGTTACTTTTGAAATAGAATTTGGAAAAAGACTAAATTTTGATGATTTTGTATGAAAATTCAAAAAATTTCCAAGGGTTGTAGGGGAAGTTTTTTATACGCGCGTGCAGGTGAGTGCGATATGGTCAAAACGTAGGCGGAGGCCTAGTAAGGTCTAAAAATGCTGAAAACAGCTTCAAAATCGCACGTCAGGAAACGAAGATATCAACGTTTCTGTTTAAAACTAACTTCCTAAGGTGGATTTTGGTATATACAGAGACTAATAGAAAAAACGATTTTTTATAAAAATCAACAAGTTTTATTTGAGCTAGCCGGGCGTGAGGGGTGTCCAGAGACGCGTCTCCGCGCGGGCTAGCGATCTACGAAATAAAACGGGGTAGGTGCCGAACAAAAATTTGGACTTTTGGTCAAAAAACCAGTTTTTGAAACAAAAAATTTTGGTTTTCAACCCCCAACCTGAAGACCGGCTCACGGAACGCGGTCCAGAAAGCAGGGATGAAGGGTGAGTACTATTGAATCTATAATCTAACGTTACTTTTGAAATAGAATTTGGAAAAAGACTAAATTTTGATGATTTTGTATGAAAATTCAAAAAATTTCCAAGGGTTGTAGGGGAAGTTTTTTATACGCGCGTGCAGGTGAGTGCGATATGGTCAAAACGTAGGCGGAGGCCTAGTAAGGTCTAAAAATGCTGAAAACAGCTTCAAAATCGCACGTCAGGAAACGAAGATATCAACGTTTCTGTTTAAAACTAACTTCCTAAGGTGGATTTTGGTATATACAGAGACTAATAGAAAAAACGATTTTTTATAAAAATCAACAAGTTTTATTTGAGCTAGCCGGGCGTGAGGGGTGTCCAGAGACGCGTCTCCGCGCGGGCTAGCGATCTACGAAATAAAACGGGGTAGGTGCCGAACAAAAATTTGGACTTTTGGTCAAAAAACCAGTTTTTGAAACAAAAAATTTTGGTTTTCAACCCCCAACCTGAAGACCGGCTCACGGAACGCGGACCAGAAAGCAGGGATGAAGGGTGAGTACTATTGAATCTATAATCTAACGTTACTTTTGAAATAGAATTTGGAAAAACACTAAATTTTGATGATTTTGTATGAAAATTCAAAAAATTTCCAAGGGTTGTAGGGGAAGTTTTTTATACGCGCGTGCAGGTGAGTGCGATATGGTCAAAACGTAGGCGGAGGCCTAGTAAGGTCTAAAAATGCTGAAAACAGCTTCAAAATCGCACGTCAGGAAACGAAGATATCAACGTTTCTGTTTAAAACTAACTTCCTAAGGTGGATTTTGGTATATACAGAGACTAATAGAAAAAACGATTTTTTATAAAAATCAACAAGTTTTATTTGAGCTAGCCGGGCGTGAGGGGTGTCCAGAGACGCGTCTCCGCGCGGGCTAGCGATCTACGAAATAAAACGGGGTAGGTGCCGAACAAAAATTTGGACTTTTGGTCAAAAAACCAGTTTTTGAAACAAAAAATTTTGGTTTTCAACCCCCAACCTGAAGACCGGCTCACGGAACGCGGACCAGAAAGCAGGGATGAAGGGTGAGTACTATTGAATCTATAATCTAACGTTACTTTTGAAATAGAATTTGGAAAAACACTAAATTTTGATGATTTTGTATGAAAATTCAAAAAATTTCCAAGGGTTGTAGGGGAAGTTTTTTATACGCGCGTGCAGGTGAGTGCGATATGGTCAAAACGTAGGCGGAGGCCTAGTAAGGTCTAAAAATGCTGAAAACAGCTTCAAAATCGCACGTCAGGAAACGAAGATATCAACGTTTCTGTTTAAAACTAACTTCCTAAGGTGGATTTTGGTATATACAGAGACTAATAGAAAAAACGATTTTTTTTATAATTCAACAAGTTTTATTTGAGCTAGCCGGGCGTGAGGGGTGTCCAGAGACGCGTCTCCGCGCGGGCTAGCGATCTACGAAATAAAACGGGGTAGGTGCCGAACAAAAATTTGGACTTTTGGTCAAAAAACCAGTTTTTGAAACAAAAAATTTTGGTTTTCAACCCCCAACCTGAAGACCGGCTCACGGAACGCGGACCAGAAAGCAGGGATGAAGGGTGAGTACTATTGAATCTATAATCTAACGTTACTTTTGAAATAGAATTTGGAAAAAGACTAAATTTTGATGATTTTGTATGAAAATTCAAAAAATTTCCAAGGGTTGTAGGGGAAGTTTTTTATACGCGCGTGCAGGTGAGTGCGATATGGTCAAAACGTAGGCGGAGGCCTAGTAAGGTCTAAAAATGCTGAAAACAGCTTCAAAATCGCACGTCAGGAAACGAAGATATCAACGTTTCTGTTTAAAACTAACTTCCTAAGGTGGATTTTGGTATATACAGAGACTAATAGAAAAAACGATTTTTTATAAAAATCAACAAGTTTTATTTGAGCTAGCCGGGCGTGAGGGGTGTCCAGAGACGCGTCTCCGCGCGGGCTAGCGATCTACGAAATAAAACGGGGTAGGTGCCGAACAAAAATTTGGACTTTTGGTCAAAAAACCAGTTTTTGAAACAAAAAATTTTGGTTTTCAACCCCCAACCTGAAGACCGGCTCACGGAACGCGGACCAGAAAGCAGGGATGAAGGGTGAGTACTATTGAATCTATAATCTAACGTTACTTTTGAAATAGAATTTGGAAAAACACTAAATTTTGATGATTTTGTATGAAAATTCAAAAAATTTCCAAGGGTTGTAGGGGAAGTTTTTTATACGCGCGTGCAGGTGAGTGCGATATGGTCAAAACGTAGGCGGAGGCCTAGTAAGGTCTAAAAATGCTGAAAACAGCTTCAAAATCGCACGTCAGGAAACGAAGATATCAACGTTTCTGTTTAAAACTAACTTCCTAAGGTGGATTTTGGTATATACAGAGACTAATAGAAAAAACGATTTTTTGTGTCCCCTGGAAACAGCCCAGTTCTGACCACCGTAACGGAGTGGCAGACTGGGTTGGCTAAAGTGCTCTGTGCTTTCGTAGCGAATTTTATTATAGTGTCTTGTTGTTTGCGAACTGGCGGAGGCAATGCCTAAACCCACGCGGGACGCCTGCGGGCGGTTTTTAAAAGAAAAAGGCCCTTCTCAGGGCCAACCCAAAGGCCCTTCTCAGGGCCAACCCAAAGGCCCTTCTCAGGGCCAACCAAAAGGCCCTTCTCAGGGCCAACCCAAAGGCCCTTCTCAGGGCCAACCAAAAGGCCCTTCTCAGGGCCAACCAAAAGGCCCTTCTCAGGGCCACAACGACGCTCCGGCGTCAGAGACTAGCCGCGCGCCGTCTGCGGCTAGTTTCTTTGGAAGGGTGAGTGAGTCGTCTGACAACGACTCGCTTATTGGATTGTCGGACGCGGACGACGCTCGGTCGCGGAAGCGGGTCCACCGGAGCGGTGGGTCCGAGGGCTCTTCGGCCTCGGGGTCGACGAGGTTGTCGAAGGCTAAAAAGCCGACGGCGGTCGCGGATACCCATGACGTTGGACTCGCAGACGCCCAACGCCAGTTGGATTTGGCTCGGCGGGCGCAACTCCAGCAGGAGCTGGAGGAGCGGGTTGCTGCCAGAGAGAGACGGGCGCACGTCGCCCGGGCCAAGTCCGGGTACGGTGCGTCCCGCGTTCTATACGCGGACCATTCCTTGGCTGAGTTGGAAAGAATGGCGGAGGAGGACGAGGAGGAGATCGTGGAGGTCGCCTCTAAGTCCTCCAACCTGAAGGGGACCTTGCAGAAGGCCCTCAAATGCAGGGCCGCGAGCATGCGCGGTGTCGTCGCGGAGCTGGTCCAGCGTACGGCCACCGACGAGACGCGGCAACTGCAGGCGAAGATAGACCGCCTGCAGTCGGAGGTCAGCCAGCTTCATCAGAAGCTGGCTGAAGCCATGGCCCAGCCACAACAAGGCAAGACGAGCCCTGCGGCAGAGGGCCCCGCCTCCAACCTTGAGGATATCATCCGCAAGGTTGTAATGGAGGAGAGGGCCTTCACAAGAGCCTGCCTTGCAGGAATTGAGGACCGGCTCTTGCCGGAGAAACGCGTTCGACCGCCGCTTGCTGCGGATATGAGGCAGTGTGAGCCGGGGCCGTCCTCCTCCCAGGCGGAAGACGCCCTTCTCCCTTCAACCACCCCGTCCAACGAGTGGACGGAAGTGGTCCGTATGGGTAAGGGCAAAGCCAAAAAGTCGGTGACAGCCGTCCCTGTCGTCCCCGCCACCAACGCTCCTAGCCGGTCGCAGACAACCGGCAAGGAAAAGGGGAAAGGGAAAGGGAGGGGAAAGAAGCAGCTAGTCCCCCCAAAAACCGCGGCCGTCGTGGTGACGCTCACCACGGAGGCTGAGGCGCGCGGGGAGACTTACATGTCTATTTTGATGCGGGCGCGTGCCAATGCTGATCCCACACAAATGGGGATCGGCAGTGTGACTTGCAGGCGGACCCAAGCCGGGGCTCGAATTTTCGAGTTCCCGGGGGCAGAGGGGAGTGCCCATGCAGACCTCTTTGCGGCCAAGCTGCAGGAGGTCATAGCGGATTCGGCCAAGGTGGCCCGACCAGTCAAGTCGGCGGCCATAGAGGTATCTGACCTCGACGACTCCGTCACTAAGGACGAGGTGGTGGCAGCGGTCGCAGCGGTAGGGGGCTGTGGCGCCGCGGCGGTCCAAGGCCGGGACATAAGGCCCGGCCGCGGCGGTATGGGCACCATTCGCCTCGAGTGCCCAATCGCCGCTGCCAAAGCCGTCCTTGCGAAAGGACGGCTTCAAGTCGGGTTCAGCTCGGGCGCAGTCCGGGCACTCGAGGACCAGCCTCTGCGGTGTTTCCGGTGCTTCGGCATCGGACACACCCGGCCCCTGTGTCCGTCCAAGGTAGACAGGACGGACACATGCTACCGCTGCGGCAAGGAAGGCCACAAAGCCGCCTCCTGCGAGGCCGCCACGCCGCACTGCGCGGTGTGTGCCGCCAGTGGCCGCCGGGCAGGCCACGTAATGAAGGGGAGGAAGTGCAATCCTCCCCCTAAGCGGGGCAGAGCGCAGGCGCCGACCGGGCCCGCTGATGACGTCGTTCCTGCGGCGGCTGCGGAGGGGGGTGCGATGTCCGACTGATGGATAGGGTGGAACATCGCATCCTTCAGGCGAACACCAACCACTGCAGGGCAGCCCAGGATCTGCTGATGCAGACCATGGCTGAGTGGTTGGTGGACTTGGCGGCGGTCACCGAGCCTTACTCGGTCCCTGGCCGTTGGCTGGGCGACCGGGACGGCTCAGTGGCGTTGGTGTCGCGGCTTTCCACAGACTCCCCTCCCCTCTCGCTCTTAGAGAGGGGACCGGGATACGTGGCAGCCGCGTGGGGAGACATGGCCCTTATGGGGGACTACTTCTCCGAGCGCGTGCGGGAGGACGATCCTCTCGCTGCACCGCTCCGCAGACGAAGGGGTCACAGAGGGCGTCGTCCTCTCCCTCCCCATGGTGACGGGCGGGCGACAGGCGCGGGGGTGCCTTCGCCCGCATTGTACCCGTCACCTTCGTCTGTCATTCCCGACCCCCACACCCGTGAGGGCGTGAGGGGTCTGCCATGAAGGGCAATCGTCGGCGGAGGACTGGACGTAAAGGCTATGCCAGTTTCCCAGTTCCCCGCCACTCGGACGAAGCGGGAATGCCGCTGGGTCGTTTTAGTGGGTATACCGGGTCAGCCCGGGAGTCCCACATACCCCTTCCATCCCCCGATGGGAGGGTATGCGTAATGCATTTTTTCCCAGCGACAACAAAAAAAAAAAAAAAAAAAAAAAAAAAAAGGTTAGGTTAGGTTAGGTTAGGTTAGGTTAGGTGAGCTTACGTCCACGTCGTGTCCCCTGGAAACAGCCCAGTTCTGACCACCGTAACGGAGTGGCAGACTGGGTTGGCCAAAGTGCTCTGTGCTTTCGTAGCTATTTTAATTTGTCTTGTTGATTACGAACTTGTGGAGGCTATGCCTAAGCCCACGCGGGACGCCTGCGGGCGGTTTTTAAAAGAAAAAGGCCCTTCTCAGGGCCAACCCAAAGGCCCTTCTCAGGGCCAACCAAAAGGCCCTTCTCAGGGCCAACCCAAAGGCCCTTCTCAGGGCCAACCAAAAGGCCCTTCTCAGGGCCAACCCAAAGGCCCTTCTCAGGGCCACAACGACGCTCCGGCGTCAGAGACTAGCCGCGCGCCGTCTGCAGCTAGTTTCTTCGGAAGGGTGAGCGAGTCGTCTGACAACGACTCGCTTATTGGAGTGTCGGACGCTGACGACGCTCGGTCGCGGAAGCGTGTCCACCGGAGCGGTGGGTCCGAGGGCTCTTCGGCCTCGGGGTCGACGAGGTTGTCGAAGACTAAAAAGCCGACGGCGGTCGCGGATGCCCATGACGTTGGGCTCGCGGACGCCCAACGCCAGTTGGATTTGGCTCGGCGGGCGCAACTCCAGCAAGAACTGGAGGAGCGGGTTGCTGCCAGAGAGAGACGGGCGCACGTCGCCCGGGCCAAGTCCGCGTACGGTGCGTCCCGCGTTCTATACGCGGACCATTCTCTGGCCGAGTTGGAGAGAATGGCGGAGGAGGACGAGGAGGAGATCGTGGAGGTCGCCTCTAAGTCCTCCAACCTGAAGGGGACCTTGCAGAAGGCCCTCAAATGCAGGGCCGCGAGCATGCGCGGTGTCGTCGCGGAGCTGGTCCAGCGTACGGCCACCGACGAGACGCGGCAACTGCAGGCGAAGATAGACCGCCTGCAGTCGGAGGTCAGCCAGCTTCATCAGAAGCTAGCTGAAGCCATGGCCCAGCCACAACAAGGCAATACGAGCCCTGCGGCAGAGGGCCCCGCCTCCAACCTTGAGGATATCATCCGCAAGGTTGTAATGGAGGAGAGGGCCTTCACAAGAGCCTGCCTTGCAGGAATTGAGGACCGGCTCTTGCCGGAGAAACGCGTTCGACCGCCGCTTGCTGCGGATATGAGGCAGTGTGAGCCGGGGCCGTCCACCTCCCAGGCGGAAGACGCCCTTCTCCCTTCAACCACCCCGTCCAACGAGTGGACGGAAGTGGTCCGTAAGGGGAAGGGCAAAGCCAAAAAGTCGGTGACGACCGTCCCTGTCGTCCCCGCCACCACCGCTCCTAGCCGGTCGCAGACAACCGGCCAGGAAAAGGGGAAGGGGAAAGGGAAAGGGAGGGGAAAGAAGCAGCTAGTCCCCCCAAAAACCGCGGCCGTTGTGGTGACGCTCACCGCGGAGGCTGCGGGGCGCGGGGAGACTTACATGTCTATTTTGGTGCGGGCGCGTGCCAATGCTGATCCCACCCAACTGGGGATCGGCAGTGTGACTTGCAGGCGGACCCAAGCCGGGGCCCGAATTTTCGAGTTCCCGGGGGCAGAGGGGAGTGCCCATGCGGACCTCTTTGCGGCCAAGCTGCAGGAGGTCATAGCGGATTCGGCCAAGGTGGCCCGACCAGTCAAGTCGGCGGCCATAGAGGTATCTGACCTCGATGACTCCGTCACCAAGGACGAGGTGGTGGCAGCGGTCGCAGCGATAGGAGGCTGTGGCGTCGCGGCGGTCCAAGGCCGGGACATAAGGCCCGGCCGTGGCGGCATGGGCACGATTCGCCTCGAGTGCCCAATCGCCGCTGCCAAAGCCATCCTTGCCAAGGGACGGCTCACAGTCGGCTTCAGCTCGGGTGCAGTCCGGGCACTTGAGGACCAGCCTCTGCGGTGTTTCCGGTGCTTCGGCATCGGACACACTCGGCCCCTGTGTCCGTCCAAGGTAGACAGGACGGACATGTGCTTCCGCTGCGGCAAGGAGGGCCACAAAGCCGCCTCCTGCAAGGCCGCTACGCCGCACTGCGCGGTGTGTGCCGCCAGTGGCTGCCTGGCAGGCCACGTTATGAAGGGGAGGAACTGCAATCCTCCCCCTAAGCGGGGCAGAGCGCAGGCGCCAACCGGGCCCGCTGCTGACGCTAGCACCGTCGTTCCTGCGGCGGCTGCGGAGGGGGGTGCGATGTCCGACTGATGGATAGGGTCGAACATCGCATCCTTCAGGCGAACACCAACCACTGCAGGGCGGCCCAGGATCTGCTGATGCAGACCATGGCTGAGTGGTTGGTGGACTTGGCGGTGGTCGCCGAGCTTTACTTGGTCCCTGGCCGTTGTCTGGGTGACCGGGACGGCTTAGTGACGTTGGTGTCGCGGCTCTCCACAGACTCCCCTCCCCTCTCGCTCTTAGAGAGGGGACCGGGATACGTGGCCGCCGCGTGGGGAGATATGGCCCTTGTGAGGGTCTACTTCTCCGAGCGCGCGCGGGAGGACGATCCTCTCGCTGCGCCGCTCCGCAGACGAAGGGGTCGGAGAAGGCGTCGTCCTCTCCCTCCCCATGGTGACGGGCGGGCGACAGGCGCGGGGGTGCCTTCGCCCGCATTGCACCCGTCACCTTCGTCTGTCATTCCCGACCTCCCCACACCCGTGAGGGCGTGAGGGGTCCGCCATGAAGGGCAATCGTCGGCGGAGGACTGGACGCAAAGGCTATGCCGGTTTCCCAGTTCCCCGCCACTCGGACGAAGCGGGAATGCCGCTGGGTCGTTTTAGTGGGTATACCGGGTCCGCCCGGGGAGTCCCACATACCCCTCCCATCCCCCGATGGGAGGGTATGCGTAATGCATTTTTTCCCAGCGACAACAAAAAAAAAAAAAAAAAAAAAAAAAAAAAAAAAAAAAAAAAAGGTTAGGTTAGGTTAGGTTAGGTTCCCACCCCTGTGGAACATCGGATACGATTGGGTGCTGAGAGGCGAGCTCCAACCGGGGGCGGCCCTGGTGTGTTACGCGGACGACACGCTGGTCACGGCCCGGGGGAGCTCGTACAGGGAGGCAGCGTTGCTGGCGACAGCTGCGGTCTCGCAGGTTGTGGGCCGCATAAGGCGCCTGGGCCTGGAGGTGGCCCTCGCCAAGTCGGAGGCCATGGTCTTTCACGGCCCCCGGCGGGCGCCGCCGCCGGGAGCACATATTGTGGTCGGGGGGACCCAAATTGCTGTCGAGTCCACCATGAAGTATCTGGGATTGGTGCTCGACAGCCGTTGGGACTTCGGCCCCCACTTTCGGCGTCTGGCGCCCAAGTTGATGGGCGCGGCGGGCGCGCTCGCAACGCTGCTTCCCAATCTGGGGGGCCCGAGCACCGCCTGTAGGAGATTGTACTTGGGGGTTCTGCGATCCATGGCCCTGTACGGGGCCCCGGTGTGGGCCTCTGACCTGACGGCTGGCAGCATCGCGATGCTGCGAAAACCGCAGAGGGCGATGGCCGTCAGGTCTATCAGGGGGTATCGCACAATCTCCTACGAGGCGGCTTGTGCACTGGCCGGGTCGCCACCCTGGGACCTAGAGGCTAGGGTCCTCGCGTCACTGTACCGGTGGCGCGAGGAAGCGCGGACGCGGGGCTGTGAACCGATGCAGCGAGAGATCGATCTGCGTCGGTCTCAGCTCCGCGAGGTCCTGGTGGCGGAGTGGCGGGATAGGCTTTTGCGCCCTACCGCCGGCCTCGCTACCATTGAGGCGATCCGACCAGTGCTCGAGGAATGGCTCGAGAGGAGGCACGGCTCCCTGTCGTTTCGGGCGACGCAGGTGTTCTCGGGGCATGGTTGCTTCGGGAAGTACCTGTGTCGCATAAACAGGGAGCCGGACGCTCGGTGTCATCACTGCGTCCATTGTCTGGAGGACACGGCGCGGCATACGCTGGCAGAGTGTGCCGCATGGGAGGAGCCGCGCCGTGCCCTCATAACAGAAGTCGGAACCGACCTGACGCTGCCGGCCGTTGCTCGTTCGATGGTCGGGAGCGCAGAGTCGTGGGACGCGGTGATCTCCTTCTGTGAAACCGTCATCTCACAGAAGGAGGCTGCGGAAAGGTTGAGGGAAGTCGAAAGCACTCTCCCGACCCGCAGCAGACGTGCCGGGCGTCGGCGGAGGGCTGACAACGCCCTCTTCCAGCCCCCCTAAACGGGTTCAGAGGGACGGCGGACTTGGGGACGTCCGCCGCCCCCATATAACTGGACCCGAGGCGGTGGCGCGTAGTGTTCCACGCGCGCCCCTACTGAGGTCGCGGGGGGAGTACACCTCACTCCCCTCGCAGAATTGAGGAGGCCCGCGGACGCGGGCTGGCACTAGCCGGGGATCGTGGAAGGCGCACTAGTTCCCATGATCCCCGGTGCAAGTGTGGGAAGGGAACACCGGGGTGGTTTTTAGTCAGTTTGAGTCTGACAGACCCCTCCGCCCGCCCCAGGGCGGGGGACATCCGTGAGGATTTTCCACCCCGAAACCAAAAAAAAAAAAAAAAAAAAAGGTTAGGTTAGGTTAGGTTAGGTTAGGTTAGGTTAGGTTAGGTTAGGTTGCTCGGCGGGTGCAGCTCCAGCAAGAGCTGGAGGAGCGGGTTGCCGCTAAGGAGAAGCGGGCGCACGTCGCCCGGGCCAAGTCCGGGTACGGTGCGTCCCGCGTTTTATACGCGGACCATTCTCTGGCCGAGCTGGAGAAAATGGCGGAGGAGGACGAGGAGGAGATTATTGAGGTCGCCTCTAAGTCCTCCAACCTAAAAGGGACTTTTCAAAAGGCCCTGAAGTGCAGGGCCGCAAGTATGCGCGGTGTCGTGGCGGAGCTTGTGAAGCGGACGACCACCGACGAGACGAGGCAACTGCAGGCGAAGGTTGATCGCCTGCAGTCGGAGGTCAGCCAGCTTCACCTGAAGCTAGCTGAAGCCACGGCCCGGCCACAACAGGCCATGGCGAGCCCTGCCGCAGAGGGCCCTGCCTCGGCCCGGCCACAACAGGCCAAGGCGAGCCCTGCAGCAGAGGGCCCCTCCTCCAACCTTGAGGATATCATCCGCAAGGTAGTCATGGAGGAGAGGGCCTTCACGAGAGCCTGCCTAGCAGGCATCGAGGACCGGCTCCTGCCGGAAAAACGCCTCCGACCGCCGCTTGCGGCGGATAAGAGGCAAAGCGAGCCGGGGCCGTCCTTCTCCCAGGCGGATGACGCCCAACTCCCGGCGACCACCCCGTCCAACGAGTGGACGAAAGTGGACCGTAAGGGGAAGGGCAAAGGGAAGGGGAAAAAGTCGGCGACGGCCGTCCCTGCCGTCCCTGCCACCACCGCTCCCAGCCAGTCGCAGACGACCGGCAAGGGAAAGGGCAGGAGAGGAGGAAAGGGGCAGTTAGTCCCCCCAAAAACCGCAGCCGTCGTGGTGACGCTCACCGCGGAGGCTGCGGGGCGAGGGGAGACCTACGCCTCCATTTTGGTGCGGGCGCGTACCAATGCCGATCCCACTCAACTGGGGATCGGCAGTGTGTCCTGCCGGCGGACCCAAGCCGGGGCTCGCATTTTCGAGTTCCCGGGGGCAGAGGGGAGTGCCCGCGCGGACCTCTTTGCAGCCAAGCTGCAAGAGGTCATCGCGGACTCTGCCAAGGTGGCTCGACCGGTCAAGTCGGCGGCCATTGAAGTGACGGAGTTAGATGACTCCGTCACCAAGGAGGAGGTGGTGGCGGCGGTCGCAGCGGTAGGGGGCTGTGGCGCCGCGGCGGTCCAAGGCCGGGACATAAGGCCCGGCCGCGGCGGTATGGGCACCATTCGCCTCGAGTGCCCAATCGCCGCTGCCAAAGCCGTCCTTGCGAAAGGACGGCTTCAAGTCGGGTTCAGCTCGGGCGCAGTCCGGGCACTCGAGGACCAGCCTCTGCGGTGTTTCCGGTGCTTCGGCATCGGTCACACCCGGCCCCTGTGTCCGTCCAAGGTAGACAGGACGGACACATGCTACCGCTGCGGCAAGGAGGGCCACAAAGCCGCCTCCTGCGAGGCCGCCACGCCGCACTGCGCGGTGTGTGCCGCCAGTGGCCGCCGGGCAGGCCACGTAATGAAGGGGAGGAAGTGCAATCCTCCCCCTAAGCGTGGCAAAGCGCAGGCGCCGACCGGGCCTGCCGCTGCTGTAGACACCGCCGTTCCTGCGGCGGCTGCGGAGGAGGGTGCGATGTCCGACTGATGGATAGGGTCGAACATCGCATCCTTCAGACGAACACCAACCACTGCAGGACAGCCCAGGATCTGCTGATGCAGACCATGGCTGAGTGGTTGGTGGACTTGGCGGTGGTCGCCGAGCCTTACTCGGTCCCTGGCCGTTGGCTGGGCGACCGGGACGGCTCGGTGGCGTTGGTGGCGCGGTCTTCCACAGACTCCCCTCCCCTCTCGCTCTTAGAGAGGGGACCGGGATACGTGGCCGCCGCGTGGGGAGAGATGGCGATGGTGGGGGTGTATTTCTCCCCAAACCGCCCTCTCTCGGACTTTGAGGATTTCCTAGAGATCCTCACTGCTGTCGTAGGGAGGGCGGCGCCACGCCAGGTCGTGGTGCTCGGCGACTTGAACGCCAAGTCGGCGGCCTGGGGCAACCCGGCAGCCGGTTGCAATGTCCGGGGACGGGCCGTCGAGTTTTGGGCGGCCTCGTGTGGTGTGTCCCTCCTCAACAGGGGGGCGGTCCACACGTGTGTGCGGCAACAGGGCGGGTCGGTGGTGGACGTCTCGTTTGCCACCCCCGCGCTTGCCGCCCGCGTCGTCAACTGGCGGGTGGAGCTGGTGGAGACCTTGTCGGACCACCGTTATGTGCGGTTCGACATCTCCACACAGCAGAGAGGGGGGACGGCCCGCGCTGGGCAATCTCCCTTCCCGCGGTGGGCACTCACCCGCCTGGACCGGGAGGCAGCCAAGGAGGCCGCCTTTCTCCAGGACTGGCTGTCGCCTCCCCCTGTCGAGGAGGTCCCGGACGTGGACGCCGCAGCGGTCCGGCTCAGGGGGTCCTTGACCGAGGTGTGCAACTCCAGCATGCCTCGGTCTCGCCGTCCGCCTCCCCGTCGTGCCGTCTACTGGTGGACGGAGGAGCTGGCGGGACTCCGGGCCACCTGCGTGGCGGCCAGAAGGGCCTACGCGCGGAGTCGACGGCGCAGCGCCCAAAACCGAGTCCGGGCAGAAGAGGACCGCCTGTACGCCTCTTACCGAGAGGCTACGGCGGCCCTCAAGTCTGCAATGGGCGCTGCGCAAGACTCGGCAAGGGCCGAGATGCTGGAGGATCTCGACAGGGATCCTTATGGGAGACCATACAAGGCGGCGCGGAACCAGCTCCGCCCCTATGGTCCCCCACTGTCGGAGACCCTCGAGCCAGCGTTGCTGGATGGGGTGGTCCGGTCCCTGTTTCCGCGCAGGACCGACTTCACCCCACCAACGATGGTTTCTCCGCAAGGGGCGGCTTCGCCGGAGGAGGAGGTTCCCCCGGTGACGGCGGCGGAGTTCTACGCGGGGGTACTTAGCCTCCGCGCAAAAAAGACGGCCCCCGGGCCAGACGGCGTCCCCGCGCGGGTGGTGGCGATTGCTGCCACCCAAATGGAGGACAGGTTTCGGGACCTCTTCAGCGCGTGCCTTACGGCTGGGAGGTTCCCGAAACTGTGGAAGGAGGGGCAGTTGTGCCTCCTCCGGAAGGAGGGACGCCCGGTGGACTCCCCCTCGGCATACCGGCCTATCGTTCTGCTCGATGAGGTCGGTAAACTGTTCGAGGGGATTGTCGCCGGGAGGCTGGAAAGCCACTTGCGGGTGGTAGGGCCGGATCTGTCGGACGCCCAATTTGGTTTCCGTCGTGGGCGTTCGACGATCGACGCGCTGGCCCTACTCAAGGGCCAGGTGAAGGAGGCGGTGGAGGCGGGGGACGGAGTTCTGGCGGTGTCATTCGACATTGCCAACGCCTTCAACTCCGTCCCCCACTCGACTATATTGGAGGCGCTCCGGTATCACGGAGTGCCCCAATATCTGCGGGACCTCCTGGCCAGCTACTTGGAGGACCGAGAGGTTCTCCTCGTAGACAAGACGGCCACGGTGAGGCGGTACGGCGCAGAGTCCGGTGTTCCGCAGGGGTCAGTCCTGGGCCCCCCCTTGTGGAACATCGGATTCGATTGGCTGTTGCGGGGAGCCCTCCTCCCGGGCACCAGTGTCATCTGCTATGCGGATGACACTCTCCTCACCGCCCGGGGGAGGAGCTTCGGGGATGCGGCCTGTCTGGCCTCGGCTGGCGGATCCCTGGTGGCAGAGAGGATCCGCCGCCTGGGATTGAGGGTGGCGCTGCACAAGACTGAGGCCGTGTTCTTTCGCGGGCCTCGGAAGCGCTGCCCTCCCGACGCCCACATAGTCGTGGAAGGCGTCAGGATAGGGGTCCAGCCCCACATGAAGTATCTGGGCCTGGTGCTGGACGACAGGTGGCGCTTCGGCCCGCATTTCAGCGGGCTGTCGACGCGCCTGTTGAAGGCCGCGGACGCCCTCTCGTGGCTCCTCCCGAACCTGGGGGGGCCCAAGGCGAAATGCCGGCGCCTCTATGCCGGCATCTTGCGGAGCATGGCCCTATACGGGGCCCCCATCTGGGCGGACTCCCTCCATAGGAGGGAGAATGCGACCGCCATCCGCAGGCCCCAGCGGGCCATTGCACAGCGGGTGGCGAGGGCCTACCGCTCAGTGGGCTTCTCGGCGGCGTGCGCTCTGGCCGGCACCCCTCCTTGGGAGTTGGAGGCTTGGGTGCTCGCCAGAGTGTACGAATGGACGGCGCGCCGAAAGGCGCTCGGGGAGCGCCCCATGGGCGAAGAGCGGGAGGCCGTGCGGCGAGAGGCGAGGGACGCCATCGTCCTCCATTGGTCGGAGGACCTCGCCAACGCCGCCTTTGGCCGCCGGACGTTGGACGCGCTCGGTCCGGTCCTGCAGGGCTGGCTCGAGCGGTCCCACGGTTTCCTCTCTTTCCGTCTGGTGCAGGTGTTGTCCGGGCATGGCTGTTTCGGATCGCACCTGCATCGGATCGGGAGGGAGGAGACCCCGGCGTGCCACGACTGTGGCGCGCCGGTGGACACGGCGCAGCACACCCTCGAGGTGTGCCCGGCTTGGTCCGAGCTGCGCCGCGGTCTGACCGCGGTGGTCGGACTGGACCTCTCGCTTCCCGGCGTGGTCGACGCCATGCTGGGGAGCGAGGAGGCCTGGTCAGCAGTCGCCTCCTTTTGCGAGGATGTAATGTCGCAAAAGGAGGAGGCGGAGCGCGCGCGGGAGGACGATCCTCTCGCTGCGCCGCTCCGTAGACGAAGGGGTCGGAGAAGGCGTCGTCCTCTCCCTCCCCATGGTGACGGGCGGGCGACAGGCGCGGGGGTGCCTTCGCCCGCATTGCACCCGTCACCTTCGTCTGTCATTCCCGACCCCCCACACCCGTGAGGGCGTGAGGGGTCCGCCATGAAGGGCAATCGTCGGCGGAGGACTGGACGCAAAGGCTATGCCGGTTTCCCAGTTCCCCGCCACTCGGACGAAGCGGGAATGCCGCTGGGTCGTTTTAGTGGGTATACCGGGTCCGCCCGGGGAGTCCCACATACCCCTTCCATCCCCCGATGGGAGGGTATGCGTAATGCATTTTTTCCCAGCGACAACAAAAAAAAAAAAAAAAAAAAAAAAAAAAAAAAGGTTAGGTTAGGTTAGGTTAGGTTAGGTTGGGGGACCCCCCACAGAGCTTACGTCCACGTCGTGTCCCCTGGAAACAGCCCAGTTCTGACCACCGTAACGGAGTGGCAGACTGGGTTGGCTAAAGTGCTCTGTGCTCTCGTAGCGAATTTTATTATATTGTCTTGTTGATTGCGAACTGGCGGAGGCAATGCCTAAACCCACGCGGGACGCCTGCGGGCGGTTTTTAAAAGAAAAAGGCCCTTCTCAGGGCCAACCCAAAGGCCCTTCTCAGGGCCAACCCAAAGGCCCTTCTCAGGGCCAACCAAAAGGCGCTTCTCAGGGCCAACCAAAAGGCCCTTCTCAGGGCCACAACGACGCTCCGGCGTCAGAGACAAGCCGCGCGCCGTCTGCGGCTAGTTTCTTCGAAAGGGTGAGTGAGTCGTCTGACAACGACTCGCTTATTGGATTGTCGGACGCGGACGACGCTCGATCGCGGAAGCGGGTCCACCGGAGCGGTGGGTCCGAGGGCTCTTCGGCCTCGGGGTCGACGAGGTTGTCGAAAGCTAAAAAGCCGACGGCGGTCGCGGATACCCATGACGTTGGACTCGCGGACGCCCAACGCCAGCTGGATTTGGCTCGGCGCGCGCAACTCCAGCAAGAGCTGGAGGAGCGGGTTGCTGCCAGAGAGAGACGGGCGCACGTCGCCCGGGCCAAGTCCGGGTACGGTGCGTCCCGCGTTCTATACGCGGACCATTCTCTGGCCGAGTTGGAGAAAATGGCGGAGGAGGACGAGGAGGAGATCGTGGAGGTCGCCTCTAAGTCCTCCAACCTGAAGGGGACCTTGCAGAAGGCCCTCAAATGCAGGGCCGCGAGCATGCGCGGTGTCGTCGCGGAGCTGGTCCAGCGTACGGCCACCGACGAGACGCGGCAACTGCAGGCGAAGATAGACCGCATGCAGTCGGAGGTCAGCCAGCTTCATCAGAAGCTGGCTGAAGCCATGGCCCAGCCACAACAAGGCAAGACGAGCCCTGCGGCAGAGGGCCCCGCCTCCAACCTTGAGGATATCATCCGCAAGGTTGTAATGGAGGAGAGGGCCTTCACAAGAGCCTGCCTTGCAGGAATTGAGGACCGGCTCTTGCCGGAGAAACGCGTTCGACCGCCGCTTGCTGCGGATATGAGGCAGTGTGAGCCGGGGCCGTCCTCCTCCCAGGCGGAAGACGCCCTTCTCCCTTCAACCACCCCGTCCAACGAGTGGACGGAAGTGGTCCGTAAGGGGAAGGGCAAAGCCAAAAAGTCGGTGACAGCCGTCCCTGTCGTCCCCGCCACCAACGCTCCTAGCCGGTCGCAGACAACCGGCAAGGAAAAGGGGAAAGGGAAAGGGAGGGGAAAGAAGCAGCTAGTCCCCCCAAAAACCGCGGCCGTCGTAGTGACGCTCACCACGGAGGCTGTGGCGCGCGGGGAGACTTACATGTCTATTTTGATGCGGGCGCGTGCCAATGCTGATCCCACACAAATGGGGATCGGCAGTGTGACTTGCAGGCGGACCCAAGCCGGGGCTCGAATTTTCGAGTTCCCGGGGGCAGAGGGGAGTGCCCATGCGGACCTCTTTGCGGCCAAGCTGCAGGAGGTCATAGCGGATTCGGCCAAGGTGGCCCGACCAGTCAAGTCGGCGGCCATAGAGGTATCTGACCTCGACGACTCCGTCACTAAGGACGAGGTGGTGGCAGCGGTCGCAGCGGTAGGGGGCTGTGGCGCCGCGGCGGTCGAAGGCCGGGACATAAGGCCCGGCCGCGGCGGTATGGGCACCATTCGCCTCGAGTGCCCAATCGCCGCTGCCAAAGCCGTCCTTGCGAAAGGACGGCTTCAAGTCGGGTTCAGCTCGGGCGCAGTCCGGGCACTCGAGGACCAGCCTCTGCGGTGTTTCCGGTGCTTCGGCATCGGACACACCCGGCCCCTGTGTCCGTCCAAGGTAGACAGGACGGACACATGCTACCGCTGCGGCAAGGAGGGCCACAAAGTCGCCTCCTGCGAGGCCGCCACGCCGCACTGCGCGGTGTGTGCCGCCAGTGGCCGCCGGGCAGGCCACGTAATGAAGGGGAGGAAGTGCAATCCTCCCCCTAAGCGGGGCAGAGCGCAGGCGCCGACCGGGCCCGCTGATGACGTCGTTCCTGCGGCAGCTGCGGAGGGGGGTGCGATGTCCGACTGATGGATAGGGTGGAACATCGCATCCTTCAGGCGAACACCAACCACTGCAGGGCAGCCCAGGATCTGCTGATGCAGACCATGGCTGAGTGGTTGGTGGACTTGGCGGCGGTCACCGAGCCTTACTCGGTCCCTGGCCGTTGGCTGGGCGACCGGGACGGCTCAGTGGCGTTGGTGTCGCGGCTTTCCACAGACTCCCCTCCCCTCTCGCTCTTAGAGAGGGGACCGGGATACGTGGCAGCCGCGTGGGGAGACATGGCCCTTATGGGGGACTACTTCTCCGAGCGCGTGCGGGAGGACGATCCTCCCGCTGCACCGCTCCGCAGATGAAGGGGTCAGAGAGGGCGTCGTCCTCTCCCTCCCCATGGTGACGGGCGGGCGACAGGCGCGGGGGTGCCTTCGCCCGCATTGTACCCGTCACCTTCGTCTGTCATTCCCGACCCCCACACCCGTGAGGGCGTGAGGGGTCTGCCATGAAGGGCAATCGTCGGCGGAGGACTGGACGTAAAGGCTATGCCAGTTTCCCAGTTCCCCGCCACTCGGACGAAGCGGGAATGCCGCTGGGTCGTTTTAGTGGGTATACCGGGTCAGCCCGGGAGTCCCACATACCCCTTCCATCCCCCGATGGGAGGGTATGCGTAATGCATTTTTTCCCAGCGTCAAAAAAAAAAAAAAAAAAAAAAAAAAAAAAAAAAAAAAAAAAAAAAAAAAAAAAAAAAAAAAAAAAGGTTAGGTTAGGTTGGGGGACCCCCCACAGAGCTTACGTCCACGTCGTGTCCCCTGGAAACAGCCCAGTTCTGACCACCGTAACGGAGTGGCAGACTGGGTTGGCCAAAGTGCTCTGTGCTTTCGTAGCTATTTTAATTTGTC
The DNA here is from genome assembly GCA_947578425.1 of Eugnorisma glareosa. Lineage (NCBI taxonomy): Eukaryota > Metazoa > Arthropoda > Insecta > Lepidoptera > Noctuidae > Eugnorisma > Eugnorisma glareosa. The sequence goes on along the minus strand of CANPUN010000004.1, from coordinate 33,121 downwards.
TTGTTGATTGCGAACTGGCGGAGGCAATGCCTAAACCCACGCGGGACGCCTGCGGGCGGTTTTTAAAAGAAAAAGGTCCTTCTCAGGGCCAACCCAAAGGCCCTTCTCAGGGCCAACCAAAAGGCCCTTCTCAGGGCCAACCAAAAGGCCCTTCTCAGGGCCAACCAAAAGGCCCTTCTCAGGGCCAACCAAAAGGCCCTTCTCAGGGCCACAACGACGCTCCGGCGTCAGAGACTAGCCGCGCGCCGTCTGCGGCTAGTTTCTTCGAAAGGGTGAGTGAGTCGTCTGACAACGACTCGCTTATTGGATTGTCGGACGCGGACGACGCTCGATCGCGGAAGCGGGTCCACCGGAGCGGTGGGTCCGAGGGCTCTTCGGCCTCGGGGTCGACGAGGTTGTCGAAGGCTAAAAAGCCGACGGCGGTCGCGGATACCCATGACGTTGGACTCGCGGACGGCCAACGCCAGCTGGATTTGGCTCGGCGCGCGCAACTCCAGCAAGAGCTGGAGGAGCGGGTTGCTGCCAGAGAGAGACGGGCGCACGTCGCCCGGGCCAAGTCCGGGTACGGTGCGTCCCAAGTTCTATACGCGGACCATTCTCTGGCCGAGCTGGAGAGAATGGCGGAGGAGGACGAGGAGGAGATCGTGGAGGTCGCCTCTAAGTCCTCCAACCTGAAGGGGACCTTGCAGAAGGCCCTCAAATGCAGGGCCGCGAGCATGCGCGGTGTCGTCGCGGAGCTGGTCCAGCGTACGGCCACCGACGAGACGCGGCAACTGCAGGCGAAGATAGATCGCCTGCAGTCGGAGGTCAGCCAGCTTCATCAGAAGCTGGCTGAAGCCACGGCCCGGCCACATCAGGCCAAGGCGAGCCCTGCGGCAGAGGGCCCTTCCTCGGCCCGGCCACAACAGGCCAAGGCGAGCCCTGCAGCAGAGGGCCCCTCCTCCAACCTTGAGGATATCATCCGCAAGGTTGTTATGGAGGAGAGGGCCTTCACAAGAGCCTGCCTTGCAGGAATTGAGGACCGGCTCTTGCCGGAGAAACGCGTTCGACCGCCGCTTGCTGCGGATATGAGGCAGTGCGAGCCGGGGCCGTCCTCCTCCCAGGCGGAAGACGCCCTTCTCCCTTCAACCACCCCGTCCAACGAGTGGACGGAAGTGGTCCGTAAGGGGAAGGGCAAAGCCAAAAAGTCGGTGACCGCCATCCCTGTCGTCCCCGCCACCACCGCTCCTAGCCGGTCGCAGACAACCGGCAAGGAAAAGGGGAATGGGAAAGGGAAAGGGAGGGGAAAGAAGCAGCTAGTCCCCCCAAAAACCGCGGCCGTCGTGGTGACGCTCACCGCGGAGGCTGCGGGGCGCGGGGAGACTTACATGTCTATTTTGGTGCGGGCGCGTGCCAATGCTGATCCCACCCAATTGGGGATCGGCAGTGTGACTTGCAGGCGGACCCAAGCCGGGGCTCGCATTTTCGAGTTCCCGGGGGCAGAGGGGAGTGCCCATGCGGACCTCTTTGCGGCCAAGCTGCAGGAGGTCATAGCAGATTCGGCCAAGGTGGCCCGACCAGTCAAGTCGGCGGCCATTGAAGTGATGGAGTTAGATGACTCCGTCACCAAGGAGGAGGTGGTAGCGGCGGTCGCAGCGGTAGGGGGCTGTGGCGCCGCGGCGGTCCAAGGCCGGGACATAAGGCCCGGCCGCGGCGGTATGGGCACCATTCGCCTCGAGTGCCCAATCGCCGCTGCCAAAGCCGTCCTTGCGAAAGGACGGCTTCAAGTCGGGTTCAGCTCGGGCGCAGTCCGGGCACTCGAGGACCAGCCTCTGCGGTGTTTCCGGTGCTTCGGCATCGGACACACCCGGCCCCTGTGTCCGTCCAAGGTAGACAGGACGGACACATGCTACCGCTGCGGCAAGGAGGGCCACAAAGCCGCCTCCTGCGAGGCCGCCGTGCCGCACTGCGCGGTGTGTGCCGCCAGTGGCCGCCGGGCAGGCCACGTAATGAAGGGGAGGAAGTGCAATCCTCCCCCTAAGCGGGGCAGAGCGCAAGCGCCGACCGGGCCCGCTGATGACGCCAGCACCGTCGTTCCTGCGGCGGCTGCGGAGGGGGGTGCGATGTCCGACTGATGGATAGGGTCGAGCATCGCATCCATCAGGCGAACACCAACCACTGCAGGGCAGCCCAAGATCTGCTGATGCAGACCATGGCTGAGTGGTTGGTGGACTTGGCGGCGGTCACCGAGCCTTACTCGGTCCCTGGCCGTTGGCTGGGCGGCTGGGACGGCTCGGTGGCGTTGGTGTCGCGGCTTTCCACAGACTCCCCTCCCCTCTCGCTAGAGAGGGGACCGGGATACGTGGCAGCCGCGTGGGGAGACATGGCCCCTGTGGGGGACTACTTCTCCGAGCGCGTGCGGGAGGACGATCCTCTCGCTGCACCGCTCCGCAGACGAAGGGGTTGGAGAAGGCGTTGTCCTCTCCCTCCCCATGGTGACGGGCGGGCGACAGGCGCGGGGGTGCCTTCGCCCGCATTGTACCCGTCACCTTCGTCTGTAATTCCCGACCCCTACACCCGTGAGGGCGTGAGGGGTCTGCCATGAAGGGCAATCGTCGGCGGAGGACTGGACGTAAAGGCTATGCCGGTTTCCCAGTTCCCCGCCACTCGGACGAAGCGGGAATGCCGCTGGGTCGTTTTAGTGGGTATACCGGGTCAGCCCGGGAGTCCCACATACCCCTTCCATCCCCCGATGGGAGGGTATGCGTAATGCATTTTTTCCCAGCGTCAAAAAAAAAAAAAAAAAAAAAAAAAAAAAAAAAAAAAAAAGGTTAGGTTAGGTTAGGTTGGGGGACCCCCCACAGAGCTTACGTCCACGTCGTGTCCCCTGGAAACAGCCCAGTTCTGACCACCGTAACGGAGTGGCAGACTGGGTTGGCTAAAGTGCTCTGTGCTTTCGTAGCGAATTTTATTATAGTGTCTTGTTGTTTGCGAACTGGCGGAGGCAATGCCTAAACCCACGCGGGACGCCTGCGGGCGGTTTTTAAAAGAAAAAGGCCCTTCTCAGGGCCAACCCAAAGGCCCTTCTCAGGGCCAACCCAAAGGCCCTTCTCAGGGCCAACCAAAAGGCCCTTCTCAGGGCCAACCCAAAGGCCCTTCTCAGGGCCAACCAAAAGGCCCTTCTCAGGGCCACAACGACGCTCCGGCGTCAGAGACTAGCCGCGCGCCGTCTGCGGCTAGTTTCTTTGGAAGGGTGAGTGAGTCGTCTGACAACGACTCGCTTATTGGATTGTCGGACGCGGACGACGCTCGGTCGCGGAAGCGGGTCCACCGGAGCGGTGGGTCCGAGGGCTCTTCGGCCTCGGGGTCGACGAGGTTGTCGAAGGCTAAAAAGCCGACGGCGGTCGCGGATACCCATGACGTTGGACTCGCAGACGCCCAACGCCAGTTGGATTTGGCTCGGCGGGCGCAACTCCAGCAAGAGCTGGAGGAGCGGGTTGCTGCCAGAGAGAGACGGGCGCACGTCGCCCGGGCCAAGTCCGGGTACGGTGCGTCCCGCGTTCTATACGCGGACCATTCTCTGGCCGAGTTGGAGAGAATGGCGGAGGAGGACGAGGAGGAGATCGTGGAGGTCGCCTCTAAGTCCTCCAACCTGAAGGGGACCTTGCAGAAGGCCCTCAAATGCAGGGCCGCGAGCATGCGCGGTGTCGTCGCGGAGCTGGTCCAGCGTACGGCCACCGACGAGACACGGCAACTGCAGGCGAAGATAGACCGCCTGCAGTCGGAGGTCAGCCAGCTTCATCAGAAGCTGGCTGAAGCCATGGCCCAGCCACAACAAGGCAAGACGAGCCCTGCGGCAGAGGGCCCCGCCTCCAACCTTGAGGATATCATCCGCAAGGTTGTAATGGAGGAGAGGGCCTTCACAAGAGCCTGCCTTGCAGGAATTGAGGACCGGCTCTTGCCGGAGAAACGCGTTCGACCGCCGCTTGCTGCGGATATGAGGCAGTGTGAGCCGGGGCCGTCCTCCTCCCAGGCGGAAGACGCCCTTCTCCCTTCAACCACCCCGTCCAACGAGTGGACGGAAGTGGTCCGTAAGGGTAAGGGCAAAGCCAAAAAGTCGGTGACAGCCGTCCCTGTCGTCCCCGCCACCAACGCTCCTAGCCGGTCGCAGACAACCGGCAAGGAAAAGGGGAAAGGGAAAGGGAGGGGAAAGAAGCAGCTAGTCCCCCCAAAAACCGCGGCCGTCGTAGTGACGCTCACCACGGAGGCTGTGGCGCGCGGGGAGACTTACATGTCTATTTTGATGCGGGCGCGTGCCAATGCTGATCCCACACAAATGGGGATCGGCAGTGTGACTTGCAGGCGGACCCAAGCCGGGGCTCGAATTTTCGAGTTCCCGGGGGCAGAGGGGAGTGCCCATGCGGACCTCTTTGCGGCCAAGCTGCAGGAGGTCATAGCGGATTCGGCCAAGGTGGCCCGACCAGTCAAGTCGGCGGCCATAGAGGTATCTGACCTCGACGACTCCGTCACTAAGGACGAGGTGGTGGCAGCGGTCGCAGCGGTAGGGGGCTGTGGCGCCGCGGCGGTCCAAGGCCGGGACATAAGGCCCGGCCGCGGCGGTATGGGCACCATTCGCCTCGAGTGCCCAATCGCCGCTGCCAAAGCCGTCCTTGCGAAAGGACGGCTTCAAGTCGGGTTCAGCTCGGGCGCAGTCCGGGCACTCGAGGACCAGCCTCTGCGGTGTTTCCGGTGCTTCGGCATCGGACACACCCGGCCCCTGTGTCCGTCCAAGGTAGACAGGACGGACACATGCTACCGCTGCGGCAAGGAGGGCCACAAAGCCGCCTCCTGCGAGGCCGCCACGCCGCACTGCGCGGTGTGTGCCGCCAGTGGCCGCCGGGCAGGCCACGTAATGAAGGGGAGGAAGTGCAATCCTCCCCCTAAGCGGGGCAGAGCGCAGGCGCCGACCGGGCCCGCTGATGACGCTAGCACCGTCGTTCCTGCGGCGGCTGCGGAGGGGGGTGCGATGTCCGACTGATGGATAGGGTGGAACATCGGATCCTTCAGGCGGACACCAACCACTGCGGGGCAGCCAGGGATCTGCTGATGCAGACCATGGCTGAGTGGTTGGTGGACTTGGCGGCGGTCACCGAGTCTTACTCGGTCCCTGGCCGTTGGCTGGGCGACCGGGACAGCTCGGTGGCGTTGGTGTCGCGGCTTTCCACAGACTCCCCTCCCCTCTCGCTCTTAGAGAGGGGACCGGGATACGTGGCAGCCGCGTGGGGAGACATGGCCCTTATGGGGGACTACTTCTCCGAGCGCGTGCGGGAGGACGATCCTCCCGCTGCACCGCTCCGCAGATGAAGGGGTCAGAGAGGGCGTCGTCCTCTCCCTCCCCATGGTGACGGGCGGGCGACAGGCGCGGGGGTGCCTTCGCCCGCATTGTACCCGTCACCTTCGTCTGTCATTCCCGACCCCCACACCCGTGAGGGCGTGAGGGGTCTGCCATGAAGGGCAATCGTCGGCGGAGGACTGGACGTAAAGGCTATGCCAGTTTCCCAGTTCCCCGCCACTGGGACGAAGCGGGAATGCCGCTGGGTCGTTTTAGTGGGTATACCGGGTCAGCCCGGGAGTCCCACATACCCCTTCCATCCCCCGATGGGAGGGTATGCGTAATGCATTTTTTCCCAGCGTCAAAAAAAAAAAAAAAAAAAAAGGTTAGGTTAGGTTAGGTTAGGTTAGGTTAGGTTTTTTTTTTTTTTTTTTTTTTTTTTTTTTTTTTTTTTTTTTTTTTTGGCAGGAGTGGGAAATCCCCACGGACACCTCGACTATCTCACGACTGTGAGACAGTCGAGGTAGTGTCGGACTCGAACCGACTAAAACCCACTCCTGCCCGGCTAGTGTCCCTCTGACATGGGTCATCAGAGATCTTTTTAAATCGATTACAAATTACGTTTCTTACAATACTTATTGGCTATTTTTAGAGTTTAATTTAATGTTCGAAAATTTATTAACTTAATTTTTATGACCCTATATTACAACTAGGATTTTTAATGACAATTTGTTTTTAATTCTTTATTTAAAATGGCGATTACTTTTTATGTATTCTTATAATACATAAAAGTGTATCTTTTTCTTTACACTCTATTATTTTTAATTACTTTGGTAGCTATTTCCTCGCAGTATATCAAAAACTTTTTCCTTAATTTTGTATTCTTCATAATTGTAGGTATATTTTCTATTTTTATTTCCATATCTATTTGCGATTCCAGATTGTATTTATTAGTCGCATGTATTGGGCACTCCGTGATCAGGTGTTGGATGCTCTCATTTTTGGAGGGGTCACAGGGACATGCCGGGCTCTCCTTGCACTTGAAGCGATTCAAATACTCGGAGAACCCGCCATGCCCCGTAAGCACCTGTACTACGATTGGGTTGAGCTCAATTTTTCGGACTATTTGGTAGGCATCGATTGCGTCAGGGAGAAAAATTTTTGTGGTCCCAGCCGTTTCGCCCGCTCCGTATCTTGTGCTCCATTCGTCAAGCGACTCCATTCGGATTTGTCGCTTGACGAATGAAGCCGGACACAGGTCGTAGTGGGGCCTTGTTTTGCTGCCTAAAGCTGCCTCTTTTGCCAAAACGTCTGCCCTCTCGTTCCCCTCCATTCCCGCATGTGCCTTAATCCAGAACAGCTGAAGGATTTTTCCGGCAATTTTCAGTGCCTGGATGTTTTTCTGCGTTTTAAATGCTAAGGGATGGAGGGAGACGCCTCGGGTGACGGTTTCCAGGGCTGATCTACAGTCGCAATATACTTCGACAACGGCTGAGTGGTGCTTCAGAGCCAGCTCTGAGGCTTTGTGCAGAGCCAATAGTTCGGCTTGATAAACGGTGCAGAAATGATCCAGTTTGAACTTTTGGGCTTTGACCTCTACCCCATTTTCCCATAGGCTCAATGCTGCACCGACTTTGCCCTCAATTTTGCTTCCGTCGGTGAAGATCTTTGGGTTTGAAAGTCCTTGCTGGTCCATTTCTGCATCGTTCATCACGCACTTGAACTCAGTACCAACATGGCTGGCTGGGTGTGGCATTTCCGTGTAAGGAACTGGTTTTTCGAACCCTCGGTCTCCTGTCACTCTCCGGGAGTATCCCCTTTTTTCTTCATAAAAAGAAGCTGCTTCCCGAATCCTGAGATCAAGTGGAAGCAGTCCGGAGAGTAACAAGGCCGAGTTCAACGATGTTGTCCTGTACGCCTTGATGATCTTCTGCACAAAGCCCCGCTGGACGATGTCCAGCTGCTTTTTTATACCCTTTTTATTTGTAGCCGTTGCCCAAGCACTAGCAGCGTACATCACAACTGGCTCGACCACGGCGGTGTAAATGGTCCTGATAATTTCGGGCTTCAGGCCCCAGCTGATTTTTGCGGCTCTCGACAGCTGTTTGTACATGTTTAACGCTTTCCTCGTAACATTCGAGGCGTGAGCGTTAAACGTCAGCTTGTCGTCAACCGTGAGCCCAAGTATCTTGATCTCCCGAGACAGGGCAATGTCCTCACCGCCCATGTGCAGAAGTGGTGAATCATACTTCAACTTGTTTGTGACCACCATGGCTTTTGTTTTGTGGGGCGCAAAGTTAAGTTTCATTCCGATTCCCCACTTCCGCACATGTGCGAGACTGGCATTTGCCTGTCTCTGGACATCAAGCGCTGTTTCGCCCGAAAAAATCAGGACCACATCATCCGCAAATGCTTGGCAATATTCACCACGTTTCTCTAGTTCTTGGAGCAGGGGATCCAGGAGCAGGTTCCAGAAAGTGGGGCCTCCTATGGAGCCTTGAACGCAACCTTTAGTCGTTTCCCGGACGTACTCTGCTCCCGCATACCGTACCCTTACTTTTCTGTCTAGTAGATAACTATCTACCAGACGTCGCAGGTTTACAGGGCACTTTTTTTCCGCCAGTTGGCATTTGATTGCTGGCCACCAGGCATTGTCGAAGGCTCCCTCTATGTCCAGTGATATGACGACGATGATCTTCTTTTCTTTAAGTCTGTCTCTTATGTGTTTCATTAGGTCATAGAGGGAGTCCTCGGTGCTGCGCTGCGGCATGAATCCATACTGGCTCCTACTAGCCTGTGGTGAGATGTGCCATTTAATGCGACGTACCAGCATTTTCTCGAAAATTTTTCCCAGTACAGGCAGTAGCCCAATCGGCCTGTATGATTTGGGGTGCGCGTAGTCGTCCTTACCTGGTTTTCTAAGAACCACAACCACTGCCTCTTTCCAAATGGTCGGGAAGTGGAACAGAGAGAGGCATCTGTTTAGCATTGCCAGGAACAGTTGCGGGTTATGGGTAATAGCCGCCCTGCATATATCCGCTGTTAGACCGTCAATACCCGGAGCTTTCTTAGGATTGAAGCTAGCTGCGGACCACTTTAGTTCCTCCGGCGTAAATAGAGGATCAAATGTCTCACCATTCGTATCTTCGTTCACTCTATTCGCCAGCTCGCGTATCCTATTGTGGTCCGCATTGTCATCCTGTGCTTTATCCTCAGGATAAAATGTGTCCGCAAGCATCCGGGCTGACTCCTCGCTGCTGAGTACGCGGTTACCTTGCACTAGCGGTATATCTTCCTGCCTATTGGCAGTGCGGCTTATTACCCTATAAATACTGTCCCACATAGACTCTCGTTCCTGCCTTCCACAGAACTCCTTCCAACTTGACGTCAATGTGCTCTCCATTTTCTGTTTTAGCTCTTCCTTGGCTGCGACGTACAAGCCATGCACCCATGCTTTGCGTTTCGGTGCGGCACTGGAGATTCTCTTCTTACGTCTCTTGACCTCTTCTTTCATTCGTGTCAACTCCTCGGTCCACCAAGGCAACCCTGTCTGATTTCTTCTACTAACAATCGGTATGGTCCTTTCACTTGCTTTCTCTATTGATTCCGTGTATCTTTCTGTAATCTTATTTAACTCTTCTATTGTTTGTATTTTATCTATTACTGTTTTGTTAATATTTTCTTGTTCCCAGATTTCATCAAGTTCCCCAAAAAATTGTACCCATTTTGCCTTTTTAGTATTAAATTTTCTTGTTGTTCTTATTATGTCCATACCTTTTGACTTTTCTAGTTTTAATTCAAACAGGATTGCCCTGTGGTCCGAGGTGGTGACGTCCCCAGATAATCTCCAGTTGCCACACTTCGAAGCAGGTCTTCCGTACAGGTCGTTATATCAACGCAGCTACAGTACCTTTGGCCACCTCTGATGACATCGAAAGTAGGGGTCGTTCCCATATTCAGGATATTTAGTCCAAGCTCATCGAGGGCCCCCGCAAGAGCCTCTCCCCTCTGATCCGCCTCTCGGCTTCCCCACCACGTGTTCCATGCGTTGACATCCCCCCCCAGTATCACGTCGCGAACTCCGATCCCCTCCAAAGTTTTCTTTAAATGGTCCAAGTCTGGCTCTATAGGCTGTCCACCATCCAGGTACACCGACACCACTCCTATTTCCCAGGCTCCAGTCCTCAGTTTTGCAACTGCAAAGTTTTCTGTTGTCAGGGTCGGGCACTGAGTGAGGTCTATGGTGTCGTCAAAGAGTACAATGGCCGCTTTGATGACTTTCTCGGTCTTTCTGGTGCATTGCACTACTCGTGTACCCGGATGGCTCTTCATTTCTCCAATCCCACCTATATATGGCTCTTGGACCATTGCAAACGCCAGCTTCCTTTTTCCGGCTTCCATGATGAGCTCAGCTGTGGCCAGTTTGCTCTTTTGGAGGTTTGCCTGAACGACGCGATACTGGTGAGGTCTGACTTCACTGTTTACTGCGTTTCCGCTTGGGACCACCTTAGCAATACGCCACCGACAGCCGCGCCAATCCGTCCCACTTGACACGAATTGGGCACTCGCTGTCGAAGGCGTTGTGCTCGGTCCTACCCATCTTTGCGGAAACGCAGTTTCGGCACTTTGGTGGCTCCGCAGCTAGCCGTGAGGGGCAGTCCAACCTCATGTGGGGGTCCCCACAGTGTGTGCAGAGGTCGGCGGGTTCCGCGCACAGTTTACGGCTGTGGCCGAAGCGCAAACAGCGGGTGCACTGGATCAGTGGCGACTGGTCCAGCACACGCACCCGCTGCAAGTCGATGTGCACTCGACCCGCGTGCGTCAGCCTCTGCCACAAAGTAGGGGAAACCTGCAGGATGACGTGGCACATGTGGGGGTTCCTAGTCCTGCGACGGTACTTCACCCCCATCTTCAGATCATCCGCAGGCACGTCCCCGATCAAGTGGCTGTTTTGGCGCTTTAATGCCTCCATGAACTCTTCATCCGAGTGGCACGAGAGGACGTCCTTAACTATTATGAGAGGGTCTTTGTTTTTTACCTCTTCCACATTCAGGTTCCCGGCTCTTTTGATCCTCTCGGCCACCCGAGTAAGCTCCTCTCGAGTCCTGAACCCGACCACCACCTTCTGGTCTCTCGCTTTTCGCAGTCTCTCCACCCTGGTACCCTCATTCCTGGCATCTACTGCCGTCCTCAGCTTCGCAAGAACCTCTTCCCCGGTGTCTTTGTCATCGACCGATGACACAACCACCGAGTGAAGAGGCTCTTGGAAGTGTTGCTTCGGGACGGCGGCCATCTCCGCGAACGAGGGCCCCTGGCCTGCGACAAAGCGTGGTGCATGTTGCAGGTGTTCCGACAGAGCCCGTGTATGCAGCTGGCATTCCTCTAGTGCCTTGTTGTGCTGCTGAAGGTTCTCCATAAGCTGCTTCATGAGCTCTGTTGGTTCGCCTGGGGTCGGTATGGGGTCTTTGGGAGCTTTTTCTGGTTCGGTAGTCTCCCCAGATCCCTTTCCCCTCTCACTTTCTCCCTCCCTGACAAGGTGGTATAGTCTCTCGACAGCTTTAGTAATCCCGTCCTTAATCTCCTTTTTGAGGTTTCGGGAACTGTCCAGATGAATCTTGGCCTTAGAGAGACACGCCTTTGCCTCCGTGGTTCTGTTAATGTATCTCACGGGTGGCACTTCGCGAGGCGGGCTCTCCAAGGTTTTTTCTAACAGCCTATGCGTGTCCGACTTCCCCTGCTGGGTGGCTGGTGCTTTGGGCTTGAGTTTGGGGGATGTGGGCACAACTGTCTTTTTAGGAGGAGTGGGAACGGGTGCCTTTTTTGGAGGTGTTTGAGTCTTTTGGGGTTGCCCCGATTTAAGTTTCTCCGCTTCCCACTCCCCGACACTGCGCCTCACTGAGGGGCCCTCCTGTGCTGGACATGTCTCCTCCACACCCAAGTTCTCATCCACAACCTTCGCCTTGTTAACTGGAGTCCTTATTCCGAACATCCTGAGCACTAAAGGGGGAGAGTTTCTATGTCAATTTGTCAGAGGACACTGTCACGAATGCCGAGTCCCTGTAAAGAGGGGATCCAGCCTAAATTGTAAAGTATGATTAAAAGCAATAAGATAACTTTTTGCCTTGTCGAGTAATCAGGCAATGCAGTCACTATTGCTCTGTCAATTTAAATGAGTAAATAAAATAAAAATGAAAGTAAAATTTTCTCCACTACCACAAATTTGATGCTAGAAGAGCTTCAAAACAATATAAGGAGTTTTTAGAGGCCAAACAAGCGTTTGGGGGTCAAAACCCGAAAAAAAAAAAAAAAAAAAAAAAGTTTTTTGCCGAATATCCAGTCTACCTTCCCTATATACCACAGGGTGGGTGGGTGGGAAATTTTTATTTGAGCTAGACGGGCGTGGGGGGTGTCCAGAGACGCGTCTCCGCGCGGGCTAGCGATCTGTGAAATAAAACGGGGTAGGTGCCGAAGAAAAAATTTTTGAGTTTTGGTCAAAAAACCAGTTTTTGAGTCAAAAAATTTTGGTTTTCAGCCTCCAACCTGGGCGCCGGCTCGCGGAACGCGGAACAGAACACAGGGATGAAGGGTGAGTACTATTGAAACTATAATGTAAAATTATTTTTGGAAAAACTTTGGAAAAACAATTAAATTTTGAAAAATTTTGAAAAGTGGGTAGGGAGAATTTTCCGATGCGTGCAATATAGTCAGTACGTAGGCGGAGGCCTAGTTAGGTCTAAGAATGCTGAAAACAGCGTCAAAATCGCACGTCTGGAGGCGAAGATATCAACCGGTTAGGTTAGGTTAGGTTAGGTTAGGTTAGGTTAGGTTAGGTTTGAGGCGGTACGGCGCAGAGTCCGGTGTTCCGCAGGGTTCGGTGCTGGGGCCCCCCTTGTGGAACATCGGATTCGATTGGCTGTTGCGGGGAGCCCTCCTCCCGGGCACGAGTATCATCTGCTACGCGGATGACACTCTCCTCACTGCCCGGGGGAGGAACTTTGGAGACGCGGCCTGTCTGGCCTCTGCTGGCGGATCCTTGGTTGCAGAGAGAATCCGCCGCCTGGGATTGAAGGTGGCGCTGCACAAGACGGAGGCCGTGTTCTTTCGCGGGCCTCGGCAGCGCTGCCCTCCCGACGCCCACATAGTCGTGGAAGGCGTCAGGATAGGTGTCCAGCCCCAGATGAAGTATCTGGGCCTGGTGCTGGACGACAGGTGGCGCTTCGGCCCGCATTTCAGCGGGCTGTCGACGCGCCTGTTGAAGGCCGCGGACGCCCTCTCGTGGCTCCTCCCGAACCTGGGGGGGCCCAAGGCGAAATGCCGGCGCCTATATGCCGGCATCCTGCGGAGCATGGCCCTATACGGGGCCCCCATCTGGGCGGACTCCCTCCATAGGAGGGAGAATGCGACCGCCATCCGCAGGCCCCAGCGGGCCATTGCACAGCGGGTGGCGAGGGCCTACCGCTCAGTGGGCTTCTCGGCGGCGTGCGCTCTGGCCGGCACCCCTCCTTGGGAGTTGGAGGCTTGGGTGCTAGCCAGAGTGTACGAATGGACGGCGCGCCGGAAGGCGCTTGGGGAGCGCCCCATGGGCGAAGAGCGGGAGGCCGTGCGGCGAGAGGCGAGGGACGCCATCGTCCTCCATTGGTCGGAGGACCTCGCCAGCGCCGCCTTTGGCCGCCGGACGTTGGACGCGCTCGGTCCGGTCCTGCAAGGCTGGCTCGAGCGGTCCCACGGTTTCCTCTCTTTCCGTCTGGTGCAGGTGTTGTCCGGGCATGGCTGTTTCGGATCGCACCTGCACCGGATCGGGAGGGAGGAGGCCCCGGCGTGCCACGACTGCGGCGCGCCGGTAGACACGGCGCAGCACACCCTCGAGGTGTGCCCGGCTTGGTCCGAGCTGCGCCGCGGTCTGACCGCGGTGATCGGACTGGACCTCTCGCTTCCCGGCGTGGTCGACGCCATGCTGGGGAGCGAGGAGGCCTGGTCAGCAGTCGCCTCCTTTTGCGAGGACGTAATGTCGCAAAAGGAGGAGGCGGAGCGCGCGCGGGAGGACGATCCTCTCGCTGCGCCGCTCCGCAGACGAAGGGGTCGGAGAAGGCGTCGTCCTCTCCCTCCCCATGGTGACGGGCGGGCGACAGGCGCGGGGGTGCCTTCGCCCGCATTGCACCCGTCACCTTCGTCTGTCATTCCCGACCCCCCACACCCGTGAGGGCGTGAGGGGTCCGCCATGAAGGGCAATCGTCGGCGGAGGACTGGACGCAAAGGCTATGCCGGTTTCCCAGTTCCCCGCCACTCGGACGAAGCGGGAATGCCGCTGGGTCGTTTTAGTGGGTATACCGGGTCCGCCCGGGGAGTCCCACATACCCCTCTCATCCCCCGACGAGAGGGTATGCGTAATGCATTTTTTCCCAGCGACAACAAAAAAAAAAAAAAAAAAAAAAAAAAAGGTTAGGTTAGGTTAGGTTAGGTTAGGTTAGGTTAGGTTAGGTTAGGTTAGGTTAGGTTAGGTTAGGTTAGGTTAGGTTAGGTTAGGTTAGGTTTTTTTTTTTTTTTTTTTTTTTTTTTTTTTTTTTTTTTTTTTACTTCTACCTCCAACATTATCGGAGCCTATGCTTGCTAATCTAATTTTCACGTTCATTCCAGTTCTCGCTTGTATGCCTCTCGTACTTTTATTCTTCATTCTTGTTCTTTCTTTCATTCATCACCATTTGTATCTATATGGGTGGGATTCCCAACTATCATAATATTTCTATCCATATTATTTTATTCTTTTATTTCGGGTGCATTACGAAAATCAGGGAGACAGTTTTTTATTTACCAAGTTTATCTATAAACAAGATACATCTACGCTTACATCTATTTTACATTATCATCTTTTACTTAGTTTAAATTATATTATTAACAATTTAGGTTTCTTATTTCTATACTTATTCTAGCCTTACAGAGATTGGGGAGTGGGGAACAATTTTGGGGTTTTCTTTTTACAAACACTTATTTTTACTTATTCTACTTTACATTAACATTGTATTTATTTTATTTCACCTTAAACTAATTAGCAAGTTTTATTTCTATGCTAACCTATAATATACTGTACTATATTAAGATAGCATATTTGCTTATACGGTTTTGTTTCGATCAATAACTTTTTTTATAATATATTTACAATAGTCCATGAAAATTTCGGCATTTTTATTTTTTATTACTATTTTTGCGTTTTCTTTTGTCATTTTCATGCCCAGTATGTTCTCAGCGTTAAACCGGTGGATTGCAAATTGCGGGCATTCAAATAGTATGTGTGGGACTGTTTCGCTTGCGTCCGGGTCACAGATGCACGATGGGCTCTCCTTGCACTTGAAACGGTGCAAGTACTCAGAGAATCCACCGTGCCCCGTCATTATCTGCGTAATTAAGCTATCGGTCCCTATCTTGCGAACAACACCGTAAGCGGTCCGCACATCCGGTAAGAATATTTTTGTAATTGACGCGGTATTACTGGCACTGTATCTACGGTCCCACTCATCAAGCGTTGCCATGCGTATAGTTCGTCTGATGAATGAGATCGGGCACCGATCGTAGTCGGGTTTCCTCTTTGAGCTTTCAGCGGCCTCTTTTGCTAACTGGTCGGCTCTTTCATTTCCCAGTAGCCCCACGTGAGCTTTGATCCAAAACAAGCTTACCAACTTGTTTTGGAGGGATGCAGATCTTAAATGATCCCTAGCTTCTACCGCCAAAGGATGGAGCGAACCGGGATTTGTAATCGTTTGCAGGGCCGCCATTGAGTCGCTAAAAACCCCGAAGGAAGACGCCTTCAACTTTGTTATTTCGCGGGTCGCCCTTGCTAATGCCAGAAGTTCAGCCTGGTAAACCGTACAGTAGTTTGGCAGTGCAAGTTTGAGGGCTCTGGTCTCAGCGTCGTTGTTCCATATGGACAATGCAGCGCCGACCCCTCCTCCAATTTTGCTTCCATCCGTAAAAATGCGGACGTCGAAATTGCTGTTGTTGTTCAACTGCTCTTGGTTTACCAGGCTGTCAAATGACAAGATATCGCGTGCCGCAGGGTGAGGAGACTCCAGTGCAGCGGCCATTTGCTCGATCTCCCTGTCCCCCAGTGAGGCCTGGGGCACTCCCCTCTTGGCTTCGTACAACGATGCCGCCTCACCAACTCGGAGGTCCAGGGGGAGTATTCCAGACAGCACCAGTGCTGAGTTCAGGGAGACCGTGCGATATGCCTTGCACATCTTCTGGGCGATTCCTCGCTGTACGGTCCCGAGTTGTTTGACAATGCCCAGCTTTTTTGCAGCCGGTGCCCAGACGCTAGCAGCGTAGAGGATTATGGGCTCCACGGTCGCCACATATATAACCCGTATAACTTCTGGATGTAACCCCCAACTGACTTTTGCAGCTCTACACAGCTGTTTGTAAATCGCGATTGCTTTTCTACAGACGAGTGAGACGTGGGTATTAAAAGTCAGTTTTTCGTCGATGGTTACTCCCAGAAGCTTTATTTCCTTCGACATGCCAATGTCGATCCCCCCCATGCTCAGGCGTGGTGTGTCGTATTTGAGTTTTCTCGTTATGACCATAGCTGTAGTTTTGTGTGGCGCGAATTTAAGTTTACTCTCGACACCCCACGCCAGAACATGACTGAGAGCGGCATTGGCACATTCTTCCACCTCTTGCGCGGTATCTCCGTCGAATACCAGGAGAATATCGTCCGCGAACGCCTGAACATAAATCCCTTTCTTTTGTAGTTCCTTTAGGAGGGGATCCAGTATCACGTTCCATAGGATTGGGCCACCGATTGAGCCCTGGACACAGCCCTTGTTCGTGCTTTTGCTGAATACCTCCCCGCCGTACCTGACTGATACTTTTCGGTCACTAAGGTAGCTGTCTATGACCCGCCTAAGGTTGATTGGACACTTTTCCTCCGCCAGACGGACCCTTATCGCTGGCCACCAGGCACTATCAAAGGCTCCCTCTATGTCCAATGATGCAAGTGTAACTATTCTTTTTTGTTCTAGTTTTTTATGAACATGTTTCATAAGATCATAGAGGGAGTCTTCGGTGCTCCTCTGCGGCATGAATCCATACTGACGGGTACTCATCCTTGGTAACAAATGGAATTTTAGGCGAGCCACCACCATCTTCTCGAAAATCTTTCCCAATATGGGCAACAGTCCGATCGGCCTGTACGATTTGGGAGTCGAGTATTTTTCTTTTCCAGGCTTCCGCAAGATTATAACAGTTGCCTCTTTCCAGGCCGTGGGGAAGTGATGAAGTTTCAAACACTTATTTAGTAATTTTAGAAAAAGGTCTGGGTCATTCACCACGGCGTGACGGCAAATATCGGCGGTAAAGCCGTCAGAACCCGGTGCCTTCTTCGGATTGAAAGACTCAATCGAGTTTTTCAATTCCGCCATCGTGAACGGTGGGTCGCAAGAGCCATCTTGTTCGCCAGAGTTTACGCTATTGGCCTTAAGCCGGATGGATCTATGGTGAGCGTTGTCGCATTCCGAGCGGTCTTCCGGATAAAAAGTTTCCGCTAGCAACTTCACGGAGTCCCTCGCATCCAGCACCTCCCCGTCCCTTTCCAGTGGCAGGTCCTCTTCTCTACGCTGCGTCCTACCTATCACCCTGTATATCCCCTCCCACACCCCCTCCCTATCCTGCTTGCCACAGAATTCCTTCCAACTCTCGATCTGAGCATTGGCCTCTTCTAACTCATACTCTTTTTTCTTTTTCAGGTACTCATCTGTAACCTTCGACTTCCGGACTTTGGCAGCGCTGCGGATTCTACGCTTCAGGGTAGCGACGGTCTTTTTCATCTCGACGATTCTCTCGGACCACCACGGCAAGGTAAGTTCGTCTTTAACCTTTTTAGTTGGTATTGATTCCGTGCATGCTTGATCTATAGCTTTTGTGAGGTTGTCTGTTGCCGTTTCGATTTCTTTTATGCTCCTAATTTTATCAACCTCAGCTGCTGTTAATTTAACATCTATTTTCAACTGGCCAAATTTCGTATGAAATTTGGACCAGTTTGCTTTTTTGGTGTTAAATTTCCTCGTGGTTCGCTCAACTTTGATGCCCTTAGATTTTCGCAAGAGGATTTTAAATATGATGCTGTTGTGATCCGAGCTCGTTAGTTCTTCGTCTACCCTCCAGTCGTCTATCATGTCCAAGATGTCATTGGAGCAAGCAGTAATGTCCACGTAACTACTGTACCGCTTTCCTCCTCGGATTGTGTCAAAGGTCGGGGTTTCCCCTCTGTTAAGTATGTTTAGGTTCAGTTCGCCGAGAGTCCCTGCGACCTCTTCCCCCCTAAGGTCTGCCGTCGGGCTACCCCACCATATGCTTTTAGCATTGGCGTCCCCTCCAACGATGAGTTTTTTGGGAGCAACTACTCTCTCTATTTGTTTAAGGTGTTCCAGATAATGATCAATGGGCTGGTCTGGCTCAAAGTAAAAAGAGACAAGCGTGACCTCCCAGGCACTGGTCTGGATTCCCACCACTACAATGTTATTCGTGGTGAGTTTTGGGAACTGTTTTATTGTGAGGTCACTGTTAAAGACAGCTATTGCTGCCTTGACAGTCCCATCTCCTATTCCAGTGTTCTGGAAGATCCTAACGCCCCTGTGACTCTTCATTGCTTTCGCTGCACCCACGTACGGTTCCTGCAGAAGTGCTACCGCTGTTCCACGCTCCGTGGCTTCTATAAGAAGCTCGTTGGTTGCTAATTTCTTACGTTGGAGGTTTGCCTGTATGACTTCGTAGGGGGTATTTTCCATTATGGTGCCTTTAGCAATACGCCACGGTTGATCTAGCTATATCATCCCATTTAATTCGAACCGGGCAATCTTGGCTAAAAGCATTGTGTTGCGTGCCGTGTTCAATTTTAGCTTTCATACAGTTTCGGCAAGTGGGTGGTGTGCCCGACAGCCAGTCCGGACACTCAGATCGCATGTGGGGGCCACCACAGTGGCCACACAGGTCAGCAGGCTCTTTACAGTACCGCTTTCCGTGTCCAAAGCCTAGGCAGCGAGTGCACTGGACCAACGGGGTCTGGTCTTCGACCCTGATACGCTGGAGATCAATGTGAACGGTCCCGATCTCCACCGCTCGTCGCCAGATGGTGGGCGAGACGCTGATAATAATGTGGCCAATGTGAGGGTTCCTTGTCCTTCTTCGATACCTTATCTCTACCCTGTTTTCCTCCGTGTCGAGGCCATCAAAAACTCCCTGGTTTTGATTGCGTAACGCCTTAAGGACATCTTCGTCAGTGTTAACTACTAAGACGTTCCTAAGGATCAAAAGCGGGTCCTTGTTTTTGACTTCCTCGACAGTGAGGTCAACTCCTTCTTTTTGAAGTCGATCCTTAATTTTGCCTCTTTCTTCTTCAGTCTGTAAGCCTATTATTATTTTCCTATCCTTGGCTTTCCTTACCTTTTCCACTTTTATCCACCCATCCTTTGCATTCACAGCTTTCCTTACTTTGTCGAGTACTTCGTCACCTGTTTCAGTTTCGTCTTTGGATGTGACCACAACCGAGTGCAAGGTACTGCGCCTTGACAGTGACGTTCCTCCTCGGTTTGCGGCCACAGTCGCATAGGTTTTGCCCTGGGCAAGGAGCTCCCTTTGACTGTCTATTGCTTCCTTGAGTTCTTCAATTTTCTTATTGTTCTCTACAAGAAGGTTTGTCTGTAGTTCTATATTTTGCAGGATCTTACTGGTATCAGTATTTTCTGGAGAAGTTAAAGTGACTGACTCTATTTCCTTCAATACGGGCCCTTCTCTGGTCGTACTTTGTTTAGTTAGTTTAAGCTCCGACTCTGTTTCCTTTACTATTCTATACAGCCGTTCAATGGCTTCACAGATACCTGTCTTGATCTCGGTTTTGGTATTCCTGGAGCTGTTCAGGTGCTGTTTAGCTTTGTTAAGGCATGCTAGTGCCTCTGCAGAACGGTCTGCATATTTAGTTTTTAGCGGCGAAGTCGTTTCGACAGGCCTTCTCACTTTTGTCACAGTTTTGCTCCCCTGTGTTAAGTCGATCTTATTTTTAGTTTCTGCAGAGCCAGCCTGCGACGTCTTATCAGTTGAGGAGGGGGTGAGGCTGCTATTTGCCGCTTCCCACTCTCCTATGCTGCGTCTAACGTTTGGAGGGGCGACTACTCCAGGTTTTGTTGGCGATTTTTCGCCATCAGCCGTCTTTAACGGTGTTCTAAAACCAAACATGTTTGGAGGTATGCGTCAAATGAAGAGCGTCAATAAGGACAGAATGGAGATAACAAAGCACTAAAACAAAATGTAAAAACAGAACCGCATAAACAATCTTAAAAAATAAGGTACAGTTACAACAAAAGTTGTAATCCTGTCTCTACAACTACTCTACACAGGCTCAAAAATTGTTTGAGTAGTGGTCAAGAGCTCTATATAAGCTCTAGGTTAATTTAAGTCGTCAAAGACTGTTTTCAACTCTTTCGCAAAAGTGGCTCTATGTAGAGTCAATCTAATAAAAGCACTGGATAAAGCTCACCGAGCCCGCCCCAACGACCCCAAACTCGATGCACCTAGCCCAAAGGGCGTCGGAGCAATCGGAGTCTAAAGTTTCTGGTTTTTATCCAAGATTGCGGCCGGAAGATGGTTAAAGCTGGTTAACTCCACAACCGCCCGACCGAATTTCGCCGTGTTTGGGTTCGCTTTACTGAGCTCGATGAGATCTAGACAATGAAGTATTTTTCAGGCTGAAAAAATTTTTAATGCTGAAAACGCCTGAAAGCAAGCCCATTCAAGGGAGAGCTATCAGCCGATTCTAACAAAGCAAACCCCGTCACTCTACGACCCCCCGCTGTGGAGATATGGGTGTTTCAAGTTTATCAAAGATGGCGGCAAAGCTGTCAAAGTCTGACTTTGACAGGCGATATCTCCACTTTGGGCAGTCATAGAACCCCCGAGTTTGGGCTCTCCTGACTTGTCCTGATCCCACCTTTCATACAAGGTGACTTTCAGGCAACTGAAAATCTTCAGCCAGAAACCACCCGAAATCTATTTAATCCGACAGAGTTTATCCCCCTGATCAACAATCCGAAAACCGCAACTCTCAACGACCACCGATTCCGGAGCTGCGTTGGGTTAAAGTTTTCCAAAATGGCCGCCCAGCTGTCAAACACCAACTTAAAGTGGTTATAACTCCGCAACCGCCTATCGGAGAGAGATGCGGTTTCGAATGTAAGGAATGCCCCAGTCTCCCCTATATTCTGAAATTAGTTTCAGCGCTGAAAACTCTCAGGCATGAAAAACACCCGAAAACCGGATGAAAGTAATTCTGCAAGTCTCCCACTGAGAAATGTGCAAATCCGGGTCTTCTACGTCCAATAACTTCGGAGCTATTTATACTTTAATGTTGTAACCAACAAAACCAATATGGCTGAAAAAAGCTATTTTCGTCAATAATGAAGTTACTGGGCGCAACTTTGGGCTTAATCTAATCGTAAAACACGTTAAAAAGTCATTCCTGTAGTCAAAAATCAATTATTACTATTTAATCTAATTTTATTTTGAAAAATGCTTAAAAAATCAATAACTTTGTTATCGTTAATCAGAAAAATTTGAAAAATTTTTCCTAAGAATGAACAAATTATATACTGTCTGCTTTTAAACTAAAAAATTACAATTTTCTAGATTTACTATTAAAAATATTGATTTATGTGGTTTTAATGGTTTTTTAATTACTACGTTAAAACTTAATAAGCTAAAAATCTGAAATTTTCGGTGTGTTTTCTTCTGATGAGCGCGCAAAAGATAGCAGTTGCAAATTTGAAAATTTCCAGTTTCTTCAAGAGTAATTGTAGTTCAAACTTTGAGTTTTCAAATGGTTATAATAACAAAACTTTTTGACTTAAAATACTAGTACTTGCAGATTTCGTCCCCTCCCAAAGGTTTCTTCCGTGCTGCAAAGTTTCAGGCCTCTACAATGTCTCGTTCAGGTTTTTCAGGCCACGTGGTTTTTGGATTTTCCTGAATAACTCCGAGAATCGTGACTTCAGGAAGATAAAGAGTGGTCCAGAACATAGATGGCGTTTCTTCGCTGTGTTTTCCAAAAGAAAAACGTAGGGTTGTCGATCTTGTTTCACCGCAAATTTGTAAAAACTTCCCAGTTTCAATAACTTAACCTCTAAAACAGAGGGTTTTTCAGAAATTTCACAACACCGCACTGCAATCCGGTTTGTAGTTTCACTTGGTAGTGTTGGGGCAACTTTTTTGCACACACTGACTCTTAATTCGTCAAGATCTGAGCACTTTTGACCACTTTTTTGAATTTTTAACTGCGGAGCGGCTTTTAAAACGATCCGACCACCACGGAGGCTGGGGGGGAACTCGGGTTAGGTTAGGTTAGGTTAGGTTAGGTTAGGTTAGGTTAGGTTAGGTTAGGTTAGGTTAGGTTAGGTTAGGTTAGGTTAGGTTAGGTTAGGTTAGGTTAGGTTAGGTTAGGTTAGGTTAGGTTAGGTTAGGTTAGGTTAGGTTAGGTTAGGTTAGGTTAGGTTAGGTTAGGTTAGGTTAGGTTAGGTTAGGTTAGGTTAGGTTAGGTTAGGTTAGGTTAGGTTAGGTTACGTTTTTTTTTTTTTTTTTTTTTTTTTTTTTTTTTTTTTTTTTTTTTTTTTTTTCTTCTACCTCCAACATTATCGGAGCCTATGCTCGGCTTTCCATTCATACTAGTTCTCGCAATTATTCTTCTCGCACTTTCATTCTTCATACTTTATCTTTCTATCATTCCTTTCTCTTTCTGTCTTTAAGGGTAGGACGCCCTTCTACTTTTCCCTATTCTCTTTTCTATGTCTCTTGTTTTTTTTATTTCGGGGATAACACATTAACTCAGGTATTTTATTTATCTTCTACAAAAATCTTATTTTATCTTATTTCTATGTCTTAGTACTGTTACATTTGGGTTTTCAATATTTACAGCCATCTTACGTATCTAAAATTATTTCTAGTTACATACTTTCTTAGGGCCACTTCTATTTTCTTTTTCTTAATTCTACTACATTGTGGATTCCAATTCGTTTATACATTTTATTTGTCTTGTTCCTATTTCTAAACCTGTTTCTTACGACTACTTAATCTAATTATTTATAAATATTACAACTCAACTACTTGTTTAGTTTGTCAATTGTTATGGCGTTTTCAGACATTTATGACCTCTTTTTTCAATGCTTGACCTAATATTATGTACAATATTATGCAAACATTTTTGCTTATGCAGTTTTGTTTCTTTTTATTACCCTTTCACAAATTTTGACGCAATACTCCAAAAACAACTCTCTCTTTTTACCCTGTATTATAAGCCACATACTTTTTGCATCAATTTTGGTGTCGAGTACGTGCTCGGCCTCAAGTCTCTCCTTGTCAAAGACAGGACAACTGAATAATACATGTGGTACCGTTTCAGCAATCTCAGGATCGCAGATGCACGATGGGCTCTCCTTGCACTTGAACCGATTCAAGTATTCCGAGAACCCACCGTGCCCCGTCATGATCTGAGTGGTTACGCTATTGATTTTAATCTTCCTGACTATCCCGTACGCCGCCACTGCATCCGGGAAAAACAGTTTGGTCACGGAAGCAGTTTCTCCTGAGCCATATCTCCGGTTCCACACGTCAAGAGTTGCCATTCGAATGCATCGCTTGACGTACGAAACCGGACACAGGTCATAGTCGGGCTTCCGTTTGGAACCTTCAGCGGCCCTCTTGGCAAGTTCATCGGCCCTCTCATTTCCTTCCAACCCCGCATGGGCTTTGATCCAAAACAAGGTAACAGCCTTGTTTTGGATCGACAGGGACCTGAGGTTGGCCCTTGTCTCTACTGCTAGGGGGTGGTGACGATTATAGTTTTGAATCGTTTGGAGGGCCGCCATAGAGTCACTGAAGATCCCAAACGACTGCGCACTGTGCTTCAGGATCTCCCTGGTTGCGACGCATATCGCCAGAAGCTCAGCCTGGTAAACGGTGGAGTAATGTGGGAGAGCAAGCTTGAGAGCTTTGGTTTCGGCGTCACCACTCCATAGGGATAGTGCCGCTCCAACCTTGCCCCCAATCTTGCTCCCGTCCGTGAAGATACGAACCTCAAGTTCGTTCTGTGCATCTAGTTGCTCTTGGTTTACCAGGCTTACGAGCTCGAGCTCAGCGCGCTCTGCAGGGTGTGGAGCCTCCATTGCCGAGGCGGTCTGTTCGACCCTCCTGTCGCCAAGTGCTAGCTGAGGCACCCCTCTCCTGGCCTCGTATAACGATGCCGCTTCGCGGACTCGCAGGTCCAGAGGTAGTATCCCAGCCAGCACTAGCGCGGAGTTTAAGGAGACCGTCCGGTACCCTTTGCACAGTTTTTGCGCAATGCCACGCTGAACCGCTCCTAGCTGCTTCCGGATTCCCAGCTTGTCTACAGCCGGGGCCCATACGCTGGCGGCGTACAGGATGACTGGTTCGACGGTGGCCACATATATTATTCTGATGACCTCAGGGTGAAGCCCCCAACTGGTCTTTGCTGCCCTAGTAAGCTGCTTGTGGATGCCTATCGCCTTCCTGCACACATTTGCGACGTGTGCGTTAAAAGTCAGCTGTCTGTCAATGGTAACACCCAGGATTTTTATATCGTTGGACATGGCAACGTCGATCCCGCCCATGCTCAGGCGCGGGGTGTCATATTTTAGTTTCCGTGTAATCACCATAGCGTTGGTTTTATGCGGGGCAAATTTGAGTTTGTTTTGAACACCCCACGCCCGAACATGTTCGAGAGCGGAATTGGCACGTCCCTCGATCTCCAGAGCAGTGTCACCATCGAAAGTCAGCACAACGTCGTCTGCAAACGCCTGGCAATAGACATCCCCAGCCTCCAAGCTCTTAAGGAGCGGGTCCAGCAAGAGGTTCCAGAAAATTGGTCCCCCAATAGAACCCTGGACACAGCCCTTACTTGTGGCCTTACAGCACTCTTCACCTGCGTACCTGACCTTGACCTTTCGGTTTTCAAGATAGCTGTCGATGACCCTCCTCAAGCCTACCGGACACTGTTCCTCAGCCAGACGGACCCTTATCGCTGGCCACCATGCACTGTCGAAGGCTCCCTCTATGTCCAATGATATTAGAACTATAATTTTCTTTTGTATCAGCTTACCGCGTATATGTTGCATTAGTGCATAGAGGGAGTCCTCGGTGCTCTTCTGGGGCATGAATCCATACTGGCGAGTACTCATCCTGGGAATCAGATGAAACTTGAGGCGGGCCACCAACATCTTCTCGTATATTTTGCCGAAGATAGGTAATAGGCCGATTGGTCTGTACGCTTTTGGGGAACTGTAATCCGTTTTTCCAGGTTTTTTCAAGATAACAACGGTCGCTACTTTCCAGATTTCAGGGAAGAGGTAAGTTCTCAAGCAGCCATTTAAGAGTGCCAAGGCTATCTCCGGGGCAACTCTAATGGCCTGACAGCATATGTCGGCGGTGAAACCGTCAGCTCCTGGCGCTTTTTTGGCATTAAAAGACCCGCACGCTGCCACCAGCTCGGCCATCGTGAATGGTGGATCGCATGACTCATCTTGCTCTCCAGCATTCACGACGTCGGCCTTTTCCCTTATAAGGCGGTGGCAGGTGCTGTCAGTGTCTGGGTGGTCTTCGGGGTAGAATGTTTCCGCCAGTAATTCAGCCGAGCCTTTTGCGTCCAGAACCTCCCCATCTTTCGCTAGTGGCTGGTCCTCTCCTCTTCCCTTAGTCCTTCCTATCACCCGGTAGATGCCTTCCCAAACCCCCTCTCTGTCCTGTCTTGTGCAGAAGTTCTTCCAGCTCTCGATTTCGTCCTTGGCTGCTTCCGTCTCATACTCAACTTTAAGTTTCAGGTACTCTTCAACGACCTTCGATCTCCGGACTGGTGCAGCACTCCTCACTCTGCGTTTCAAGGTGGCGACATCTTTCTTCATCCCCACGAGTTTCTCGGACCACCACGGCAAAGTGAACACTTCCTTTGATTTCTTCACCGGTATGGATGAAGTGCATGTTTCTTTAATTAAGTCAATGTATAAATTAGTAATTGTATTAATTTGATCTTTTGTGTTTAATTTATCTATTTCTGTTTTGTTTATTTTATTTTCCTGCATTAATTGGCCGAGTTTCTCACGAAACTCGGGCCAATTTGCTTTTTTGGTTAGGTTACGTTAGGTTAGGTTAGGTTAGGTTAGGTTAGGTTAGGTTAGGTTAGGTTAGGTTAGGTTAGGTTAGGTTAGGTTAGGTTAGGTTAGGTTAGGTTAGGTTAGGTTAGGTTAGGTTAGGTTAGGTTAGGTTAGGTTAGGTTAGGTTAGGTTAGGTTAGGTTAGGTTAGGTTAGGTTAGGTTAGGTTAGGTTAGGTTAGGTTAGGTTAGGTTAGGTTAGGTTAGGTTAGGTTAGGTTAGGTTAGGTTAGGTTAGGTTAGGTTAGGTTAGGTTAGGTTAGGTTAGGTTAGGTTAGGTTAGGTTAGGTTAGGTTAGGTTAGGTTAGGTTAGGTTAGGTTAGGTTAGGTTAGGTTAGGTTAGGTTAGGTTAGGTTAGGTTAGGTTAGGTTAGGTTAGGTTAGGTTAGGTTAGGTTAGGTTAGGTTAGGTTAGGTTAGGTTAGGTTAGGTTAGGTTAGGTTAGGTTAGGTTAGGTTAGGTTAGGTTAGGTTAGGTTAGGTTAGGTTAGGTTAGGTTAGGTTAGGTTAGGTTAGGTTAGGTTAGGTTAGGTTAGGTTAGGTTAGGTTAGGTTAGGTTAGGTTAGGTTAGGTTAGGTTAGGTTAGGTTAGGTTAGGTTAGGTTAGGTTAGGTTAGGTTAGGTTAGGTTAGGTTAGGTTAGGTTAGGTTAGGTTAGGTTAGGTTAGGTTAGGTTAGGTTAGGTTAGGTTAGGTTAGGTTAGGTTAGGTTAGGTTAGGTTAGGTTAGGTTAGGTTAGGTTAGGTTAGGTTAGGTTAGGTTAGGTTAGGTTAGGTTAGGTTAGGTTAGGTTAGGTTAGGTTAGGTTAGGTTAGGTTAGGTTAGGTTAGGTTAGGTTAGGTTAGGT
Source organism: Eugnorisma glareosa (assembly GCA_947578425.1). Taxonomy (NCBI): domain Eukaryota; kingdom Metazoa; phylum Arthropoda; class Insecta; order Lepidoptera; family Noctuidae; genus Eugnorisma; species Eugnorisma glareosa. The sequence continues at coordinate 6,779 of CANPUN010000004.1, read as the reverse complement.
TAGGTTAGGTTAGGTTAGGTTAGGTTAGGTTAGGTTAGGTTAGGTTAGGTTAGGTTAGGTTAGGTTAGGTTAGGTTAGGTTAGGTTAGGTTAGGTTAGGTTAGGTTAGGTTAGGTTAGGTTAGGTTAGGTTAGGTTAGGTTAGGTTAGGTTAGGTTAGGTTAGGTTAGGTTAGGTTAGGTTAGGTTAGGTTAGGTTAGGTTAGGTTAGGTTAGGTTTTTTTTTTTTTTTTTTTTTTTTTTTTTTTTTTTTTTTTTTTTTTTTTTTTTTTTTGCTTTTCCCCGTTCATGGGTACAACGGGATCTTGTTATTCTAATTTACACATTCGTTCCAGTTCTCGCTTTTATTCCTCTCGCACTTTCAAGCTTCATACTTTATCTTTCTTTCATACATCCTTTACATTCTTAGCCGGGCGGGACTCCCGCTATTCTACCTGCTTTAACTTTTGTAGCATATCTTTATTAGGGTATTTAAGTACACAACTCGGTTTTATTTACATTGTTACTTCTTGCTTAGGTAATTACATGCATTTTTACTTACATCTATTCCATTACTGTGTTTCTATATAATAATATACTAGGTTTTTATTTTTATTCTCAACTTCTAATATAATCCTTATGTGCATCTAGTTTTTCACATTACATTACACTTGCACTTACATTAGTAGGACATTTTCTCTTATTCCTATGTTATTCTTATACATATTCTTTCTTATTCTAATACCTTTTTTTTATTTTCTAATTTATATATCTAGCTTTTTCTTACATTATTAGGTATACATGTTTATTTGCTAATTCTATGTTTATACAATACGAGGTTTATACTTATACTTTACTTATCTTTTCTTTTCTAACAAATGTATATACAAGGACAAGATGACACAATGTGTTTACAAGAAGATTGCTGTGTATATTATCCAGTTTTGCGACATAGGGTTTGGACCTTCTTAATTTCTCACTGCCTAGGGTAGGTATTTCGTGTTTTTCTTTAATATATTAATTACAGGATGATTTTCTTAATTGACATTGTTTTCTGGACTGATATAAGTGTTGTGTGGATTTCTTTCACATTAATGCATTTGTTTTATTTCCGTTAACGTTGCGGCAATAATATATATATATACTCAGATTATACATATTTATTGTCCTTTCTTAAGCTGGGGTTTTTACTTTTCTCATCATTTTTAGGGGTTGTTTGTGGTGCGTGTTTGGTGTTTCGTGTGTGTTTTGATACATTCGTATATATTTACTATATATTTTATATATCCGTGCTTGTGTTGTGTTTCTGTATTGGTGTGTTCTTGTGTGTGTTGTGTGTGTTACGTATACCCTAAGGAGCAGTTTAGGCGTATGCCGTTGTCGTCCGAGCCAGGTAGTCCCATTTCTTGCGGACCGGGCACTCCACGCTGAATGCGTTGTGATCGGTCCTCTGAAGCTTCGAGTGCGAGCAGTTGCAGCACTGCGGTTCATTACCCGCAACAAATTCCACGCACTTCTCTCGTAGGTGCGGTCCTCCGCAGTGACTGCACCTGTCCACACTCTCCGTACAAAATTTCCGTCCATGTCACAAAATTTCCGTCCATGTCCAAATGCTAAGCATTTCGTACATTGGATGAGCGGCGACTGATCCTCCACTCTGACCCTTTGCAGGTCAAGGTAAAGAGCCCCAGCCTCCGTCATCCTCTGCCATACCTTTGGTCTGACCTGGACGACAACGTGCGCTGTTTTAGGGTTTCTAGTCCTCTTTTTGTACTTTATAGCCATTTCTTTCTCTTCTTGGTCTAAGTCCCTAAAAATATTTGCGTTCTGGGAGTAGAGCGCCTTTACCATTTCGTCGTCGTCACTGTCCAAAAAGACGTCTTTTAGGACGACGAGTGGGTTTTTATTTTTCATAGGCGCTACTATTAGCCCTTTACCTCGGCTTTCAATCCTTTCTTTCACTCTCTTGAGTTCCGCCTCTGAGTCACACCCCAGTATGACTGTCTGATTTTTTGCCTTACGGACTTTATTTATTTTTAGGCCAGTTCCCCTGGCATCGACCGCCTCCCTTACCCTGGCGAGCACCTCGTCAGCAGTCTCCTGGCTGCCCTCGAAGGTGACCGCCATCGAATGAAGCGCCGGTCGATGCCCGGGTTTGGCTGCCGTGACGCTGGCGTATGACTGCGGGTCAGTTTTTGGCTCGTTTACTACTTCCCTTATGACCTCCTTTATTCTGTCTGTTCTGGCGGCGACATCACCGGCAACGTCATCGATTTTCTCCTCGAGAACAGCTGCGGCACGACCGACGACCTTCACCCCTTCTGTCGTGTGGTTTATGCTCGCTTGGACTACGCTAATCTTGTCGCTGACCTCGACGATCCTATCAACGACCCTGTCGATGATGTCGGAACCGCTCTCTGTGTAGTGCTCGGTCATGTCTTGGAAGCCTTTTGAAAGTTTCTCTTCGAGGTCGTTGAGCCGCGTGTTTATATTCGTCCCCACCCTTTCCAGCCTTTCCAAGACTTCCTCCGATAATTCGGGTGATGTAGGCGTGGCGTTAGTCTTTGTGGGTGGAACTGTTTTAGGCGCCGTTTCCAGGACCTTTACTCGCCTACTTAGTTCGAATAAGATCCGTAGGCTTCTATCCGACTGCGTCTCCAGGAAGGTCTTTATGTCTCTCCTCATCTGAGGGTAGTCTTTGACTCTAGATGGAATATCTTCAAATGTCTTCATGACCTCCTGGAGAAGTTTGTCGTTAGATAATGCAGCGTAGGTGTCAGTCTGCTTTCTGAATGCCTCCATGTTGTCTATGGATCTTCTTTTTCGTTCTGGTCTCCGGATAAAGGTCCTGGCGGCGTCCAGCGTCTGTCCAGGCGGGCCTACGGGGCTGGGAGTGTTGGTGGGAGCGACCGCGCTAGAGGTCCCCGCCGACGACGACAGTGGCGTTTCGGCTGTTTCCACTAGGGTTCCTCGAACAGCGTCTTTTCTGCCGAATGTCAGGGATATCCCCTTCGGCGCTTCGCGCACCCCAGATGGTCCCTCATTTCCTGTGTGGTTTGGCGACGTAGGCTCTTGTGGTTCACTGGCACTGGCTCCTGGCCCTTTCCCTTTAATTGGGGTGCGAATTCCGAGGACCATTTTTTATTATTTGAGAACTATTTATTTAATTAATGCACTGAGTTGTGTTGCGTGACCTGTGTGTATAGGGCACAGTGAAAAGAACGGGGAAAGTTGTCTGTAATAAGTAAAATAAATAAGATAATATCTGTCCCTGTATAGGGGGGTGAGTGTTTGTTTTGTGTGTAGTGTACTGTAAAGTATAGTTCCGTTTTAACCCTGTAGATAGGGAGTCAAAATCAAACAGTAAAATCCGCGATCCAATTTGTCCTATCTCTTGTAGTTTCCGAGATACCGGTATTTTTGTAGGTAGGGGGTGGGGGGGGGTCTACTCGTAAGGGGAAGGATACCTCTTGTGCGACTTTAGCCGTGGTGTCTTCGACACCACAAAGGCTGATTTTGAGGTCAAAAAGGTTCTAAGTCCTCTCGTTTCCGAGATATAGCCCGTTAAAGGATGAGGGGGGAAAGGTGAGGAAAAAAGGGGGGGGGTGGATACCTCTGTGATGGTTTTCACCACGTGGTGTCTTCGACACCACTGAGGCTGAATCCGTTGTCAGAAAACGCCTAGCTGCACTGGTTTCAGAGATATCCGCTTTTTGGGAATTTCTGCCGTACCGTACCGCGCCGTGTCGCAGGCCTTGTCAGGTAGATTTTCCAGTTGACCTAGCTGGGTCTACTCTGCTCTGATTTTGGCGTGGGTGGGCTCATTCGTTCGGTCTTGTTGAGCTCTTTTGGTAGGTCAGGTTTCAGGGGAGGGGGGAGGGGTGAAGGGGGGGGTATTGGTGGTGTCGCTAAAATATGGGGCTGATTTGTGCGGCTGAAGGCCTCTTTTGTACTAATCAGGAGGTTTAATAGGGTGGTTTTTGGTGAGGAGGGGGGTGGTGGTGTATTGAGGGGGAAGGGGTTGTCCTGGAGGTTTAGGCTGTGGTGCCACAGTACGGCTGAAGGCCACTTGTTAGTTAATTTTGGGTGATTTGGATAGGGGAGTATTGCGGAAGGGGGAGGGGGTGGTGTATGGGGGGGGGGGTATCCCGGAAATGTAATCTGGGTAATACGGTTTTATGGCTGAAGGCCGCTTGTGTTTGTGTAATAATAACAGCAATATTCTTATGCTAAAAATTTTCGAAGTCCCAAGGGTGACTTCGCCCTAGAGGGTTGATATTTTGACCTAAGGTAGGGATGGTCCTGGATGGTTGGGTATCCAACCAGGGGGGGGGGTCAGGGGGGGGGCTTCGAAAATTTTGTCAGATTTTGGCTAGGACGCACCGTTTCGGAGTTACAGGCCTTTTTCAGTTTTTGTGCTGTTGGTAAACTATTTTCCCTTTACTGAAAGTTATTTTACATAAATACTATGATCCTTAAAAATATGTTGACTAAGGATTTTTATAGCGGAGGATACCACGAGCGTTTGGCGCTTATTAAAAATGGGGCGTCCTCTATAGGGTATAAGCTGTTTTCTTCTGAAACTTTTTCCTCATTACCAAAAACCGCAAATGCCTGTTCTCAGCTCTCTGGAATCTACTTACTTGAGACTCTGTATCTCCGAAACGGGTTGCTCCCGGAGTCTAGTTCTTAATCCTAGACTTAAACAATAAACTAATCTATGTACTTAACTAAGTGTTTTCATTCCGCAGGTGATCTTCGCTGCTCCAGCGACGTCCGAAGTCTTCCCGGGGGCGCTTGCTCCAGGGGGTGGTGTTGACTGGGCGGTGACTTATGTCGGGTTGTAGGGCGGATGCTTCTCCAACTGCTGGCACCGGCGAAATTCCTGCAGCTGGTCCCGTTTCCAAGATATTCCCCTGGGAAGGTAAAAACTTGACCCTGGCGAGCTGGTGGAAAAGTGTCCAAAGTACTCGTCCTTAAGATCGCTTCTCGTAAGAGAACCGATCTGGTGTTATTTTTACGATCCGACGCTCCGTTCCAGGGTTACAGCGCCGACAAACTTAATTGGTAATGGCGTTCCGGGTAGAGGTTTGGAATAAATTTCGCTGAAAACTCCAGTTTCTGTCCAATCTCCCTGTGATCTTCAGATTCTGGAAGCTGGTGAGGTTCCGCTTCGGGTCGGACCAGGTTTCTGTCTATTTCGGGGCCTGCTTGTTTTTTGGTAGGTGGTCAAAGTTTCGGGGGTGGAACCACTTTCTGCAATTTGGACTTTCTGGCGGATCCAGGTGGTGAAAAATTTATTTTTGACCAGATTTATCTTGTCCGTGGTCTGAGTAGCCTTTTCAAATTTTTTCGGATTTTTAATCTTTATATATAACGGTATGAATATTCGAGGGGAGTTAATTAAAAATTTATAACTTTTTAGATACTGGTCGGAAAATTATGAAATTTTGCACTTGCGTTCCTTAAATTATGCACTGTTTTTAAGAGTCCAAAGAATATTATGTTGTCGATCTAAATTTCGAATTAAAGAGGGTTGAATTTTAAAATTGCTAAAGTAGTTTTTGGAAACACTGTATCTTCCGGGAAGGTGATCCGATTTCAGTGATCAAGGTGTCGGGTGAAAGGGTATGGCTTCCTGCGTCTATCCTTGTTTCTGGTTTTCACCTCCGACTGCTGGAAATTGACCTCGTGGCCACGTGGATTATCGTCTTTGTCCTGTATCTCGGCGAGCTCCCACAGGAAAAATCCCGGACTCAGCCAAGATGTAGTACTTGACCAGGTGCTTCGACAGGCAATCCAAAAACACAGTGTCACCGATCGAAATCGCGCGGCGTTTCACTTTTTCTGTTTTTTCGGTCACTTTTTAGGTTAATTTTTTAGTTTTTCGGCTCTAATTTCGTCAGTTTTTCACCGATTTGAAAACTTTTTTCACAAACACTTTTAACTTTTTAGCGCGCAACTTTTAGCAAAATAACGGTTATTTTTGGTGACTTAAGCTATTTTTAACGATTTTTTGAGCGCGGAGCGGCTTTAAAGCGATCCGACCACCACGGAGGCTGGGGGGGAACTGGGTTAGGTTAGGTTAGGTTAGGTTAGGTTAGGTTAGGTTAGGTTAGGTTAGGTTAGGTTAGGTTAGGTTAGGTTAGGTTAGGTTAGGTTAGGTTAGGTTAGGTTAGGTTAGGTTAGGTTAGGTTAGGTTAGGTTAGGTTAGGTTAGGTTAGGTTAGGTTAGGTTAGGTTAGGTTAGGTTAGGTTAGGTTAGGTTAGGTTAGGTTAGGTTAGGTTAGGTTAGGTTAGGTTAGGTTAGGTTAGGTTAGGTTAGGTTAGGTTAGGTTAGGTTAGGTTAGGTTAGGTTAGGTTAGGTTAGGTTAGGTTAGGTTAGGTTAGGTTAGGTTAGGTTAGGTTAGGTTAGGTTAGGTTAGGTTAGGTTAGGTTAGGTTAGGTTAGGTTAGGTTAGGTTAGGTTAGGTTAGGTTAGGTTAGGTTAGGTTAGGTTAGGTTAGGTTAGGTTAGGTTAGGTTAGGTTAGGTTAGGTTAGGTTAGGTTAGGTTAGGTTAGGTTAGGTTAGGTTAGGTTAGGTTAGGTTAGGTTAGGTTAGGTTAGGTTAGGTTAGGTTAGGTTAGGTTAGGTTAGGTTAGGTTAGGTTAGGTTAGGTTAGGTTAGGTTAGGTTAGGTTAGGTTAGGTTAGGTTAGGTTAGGTTAGGTTAGGTTAGGTTAGGTTAGGTTAGGTTAGGTTAGGTTAGGTTAGGTTAGGTTAGGTTAGGTTAGGTTAGGTTAGGTTAGGTTAGGTTAGGTTAGGTTA
>OX387957.1:48679304-48681804 GCA_947578425.1 Eugnorisma glareosa | reverse complement strand
TAACCTAACCTAACCTAACTAACCTAACCTAACCTAACCTAACCTAACCTAACCTAACCTAACCTAACCTAACCTAACCTAACCTAACCTAACCTAACCTAACCTAACCTAACCTAACCTAACCTAACCTAACCTAACCTAACCTAACCTAACCTAACCTAACCTAACCTAACCTAACCTAACCTAACCTAACCTAACCTAACCTAACCTAACCTAACCTACCTAACCTAACCTACCTAACCTAACCTAACCTAACCTAACCTAACCTAACCTAACCTAACCTAACCTAACCTAACCTAACCTAACCTAACCTAACCTAACCTAACCTAACCTAACCTAACCTAACCTAACCTAACCTAACCTAACCTAACCTAACCTAACCTAACCTAACCTAACCTAACCTAACTAACCTAACCTAACCTACCTAACCTAACCTAACCTAACCTAACCTAACCTAACCTAACTAACCTAACCTAACCTAACCTAACCTAACCTAACCTAACCTAACCTAACCTAACCTAACCTAACCTAACCTAACCTAACCTAACCTAACCTAACCTAACCTAACCTAACCTAACCTAACCTAACCTAACCTAACCTAACCTAACCTAACCTAACCTAACCTAACCTAACCTAACCTAACCTAACCTAACCTAACCTAACCTAACCTAACCTAACCTAACCTAACCTAACCTAACCTAACCTAACTAACCTAACCTAACCTAACCTAACCTAACCTAACCTAACCTAACCTAACCTAACCTAACCTAACCTAACTAACCTAACCTAACCTAACCTAACCTAACCTAACCTAACCTAACCTAACCTAACCTAACCTAACCTAACCTAACCTAACCTAACCTAACCTAACCTAACCTAACCTAACCTAACCTAACCTAACCTAACCTAACCTAACCTAACCTAACCTAACCTAACCTAACCTAACCTAACCTAACTAACCTAACCTAACCTAACCTAACCTAACCTAACCTAACCTAACCTAACCTAACCTAACCTAACCTAACCTAACCTAACCTAACCTAACCTAACCTAACCTAACCTAACCTAACCTAACCTAACCTAACCTAACCTAACCTAACCTAACCTAACCTAACCTAACCTAACCTAACCTAACCTAACCTAACCTAACCTAACCTAACCTAACCTAACCTAACCTAACCTAACCTAACCTAACCTAACCTAACCTAACCTAACCTAACCTAACCTAACCTAACCTAACCTAACCTAACCTAACCTAACCTAACCTAACCTAACCTAACCTAACCTAACCTAACTAACCTAACCTAACCTAACCTAACCTAACCTAACCTAACCTAACCTAACCTAACCTAACCTAACCTAACCTAACCTAACCTAACCTAACCTAACCTAACCTAACCTAACCTAACCTAACCTAACCTAACCTAACCTAACCTAACCTAACCTAACCTAACCTAACCTAACCTAACCTAACCTAACCTAACAACCTAACCTAACCTAACCTAACCTAACCTAACCTAACCTAACCTAACCTAACCTAACCTAACCTAACCTAACCTAACCTAACCTAACCTAACCTAACCTAACCTAACCTAACCTAACCTAACCTAACCTAACCTAACCTAACCTAACCTAACCTAACCTAACCTAACCTAACCTAACCTAACCTAACCTAACCTAACTAACCTAACCTAACCTAACCTAACCTAACCTAACCTAACCTAACCTAACCTAACCTAACCTAACCTAACCTAACCTAACCTAACCTAACCTAACCTAACCTAACCTAACCTAACCTAACCTAACCTAACCTAACCTAACCTAACCTAACCTAACCTAACCTAACCTAACCTAACCTAACCTAACCTAACCTAACCTAACCTAACCTAACCTAACCTAACCTAACCTAACCTAACCTAACCTAACCTAACCTAACCTAACCTAACCTAACCTAACCTAACCTAACCTAACCTAACCTAACCTAACCTAACCTAACCTAACCTAACCTAACCTAACCTAACCTAACCTAACCTAACCTAACCTAACCTAACCTAACCTAACCTAACCTAACCTAACCTAACCTAACCTAACCTAACCTACCTAACCTAACCTAACCTAACCTAACCTAACCTAACCTAACCTAACCTAACCTAACCTAACCTAACCTAACCTAACCTAACCTAACCTAACTAACCTAACCTAACCTAACCTAACCTAACCTAACCTAACCTAACCTAACCTAACCTAACCTAACCTAACCTAACCTAACCTAACCTAACCTAACCTAACCTAACCTAACCTAACCTAACCTAACCTAACCTAACCTAACCTAACCTAACCTAACCTAACCTAACCTAACCTAACCTAACCTAACCTAACCTAACCTAACCTAACCTAACCTAACCTAACCTAACCTAACCTAACCTAACCTAACCTAACTAACCTAACCTAACCTAACCTAACCTAACCTAACCTAACCTAACCTAACCTAACCTAACCT